>CM024246.1:54757984-54810741 GCA_013421045.1 Propylea japonica
ACTAGCAAAACCCGGCGAACTCCGTTTCGCCACCAGATGGCTTCGTTTTCTGTACATTTCGTTTGGTGATAAAAAAAATGAAGAAAATTTTTTTTTATTTGAAAAGGACAACAGTAATAATTCATTTCGATTACAAAAGAAGTGTTACTTAGTTAAACTTCTCTAAGTAATGAAAGAGAATCCAAAGTTAATACTGAATCGAAGCGTTATACGTTTCCGCAAACTATCCGTTTTTTTGAAATGCTCTTTGGTAACCATATTTTTTTTTTTTTGGCGACGTAAACACAACACAGCGGATGGTTTTCCAACTCGTGAACACGTATAAGTATAACTGCCATGTAAAAAAACAATGATTTTCTAGTCAGGCCAGTAGATCTACCTTTTAAGTAGATTTGTGAAACCGTAGATCTACCTTTCTAAGTAGGATAATTTACCGTAGATCAATTGAACCGATAGATCAGATGAACAGTAGATCTTTCGAACCGTTTGTGTATACCTCGATAGATCATCATTGGTTATTGATGTTCATAGATATTTGATATATTCCTTGGTATCTGTCTGACTACACACCCACCCTGTATATACTCAGAGCGTCTATTGAAACATTTATGGGAAAAGTAATACAAATTTCGTGTTAGGAAGTAGAAAATACAATATTTGGCATTTTTATGAAGAGACCCCCGTATAAATCAAACCACCATCGATAGTAAATCATTTGAAATTCGAAAACTTCTTCGTTTCGTGGAAATGTCTCTTGTGATAATGCAGAAATTCAAAATATTCGACATGTTTATAGGACACCCCGTATGAATCCGAAGTATAGTATCTATATTTAAAATTCCACCTCCTATAACGAATCACTCGGAAATTCAAAAGCCCCTTCAAATTTCATTGAAAGCTTTCTGTTATAACGTAGAAATGTGAAATAATTGATAGATTTATAGAAACACCCTGTATATATCTAAAACGTACCTGTATAAAACATGCACATGAAAATTGTAAATTATTTTCATCAGCTTTCTCTTTGAACCTGGAAAAAATACTTTTTATCCAGAATAAACCAGAACATGCCACCATGGGGATTCGAAACCGGTACACTACCAGGTCCACACACCTAGACGTTAGTTTCGTTACACACCACGTCCCCTTGTTACACGTGAAGACTGTTTATCTCAGACTTCACGGGTTTTAACATGTAAACATATCAGGAAATCGAAAAAATATATTGAAATTCGATAATTATCATAATACATACAGTTTGATATCATTTCCTGGCGTATTTTTTCCTAGAATACGAATAATCCCCGATTTTGTTCTCATAACGTTATTTGTCAGGGAAATTCGGTTTAGTTAGAAACCTCAAATATCACTGCGACCTGATGAATGATGCTTTTGATCGCTGAAATGTTAGGAATTCGTTGAATGAACGTTGAAGTTGATGATTTCATATATGGACTTACCTATTCAAATAACGTTTTCCTTCCACTCGAAACGAACGAATGTTCACATGAGACGTATCTATGTCAAAAATATTTTCTTCTTCCTGGTATTTTCAGAATTCCTGCAACGATGTCTTCGTTAATTAACGTTATAGAACTACTCGAAAAACGATATTCGTAACCTTTTTTGATTCGGATCTGGCCTTTTTCTTCTGAAATGAGAAATTATTGGAAGCACTTCCCTCTCGAAAGGAGACTTGACGGTTGTCATTGAATTCGATGTCATAAATAATGACATTTTCAGAAATGTACCAATTTCCTACGTTCTTCTCGATATCTTGAAATTTTTCCTGAATTTTCTTTGCTACAAACCTAGCGGAGCCCGAGACCTTTCCAACGAATGCAAAACCGTTGAAATCGGTCGTGCGTTCTGGAGTTAAAGCGTCAGGGAGGAAAACCCGACTTATTTTTATATAGTAGATGAGGTTGTTTAAGAATTTGGAGATTTTATGGACTGGTGATTTAATGGCAGAGCTGTATAATTTTGGAATTGGGATTTTTTTCTTTCATACTGTATAGAGATTCATTAAACTTTTGTAATGTCGGTAAACTAAGTTTGAGGATGTTATTTACCTTATTAGAGAATTTCAATAGGGGATTATTTTGCTTTTCAAGATGTTGTTTTCATTGAAGAAATTTAACGTCTTTTCCAAGTATTACATCTTTTTCTCAGTATGACAAGTCCTGCATTCTTGTCTGCTTTGGTGACTATCAAATCATTTTCTTGTATTTTCTCTTGAAAACTTTTTATGGAGCTCTTGAGTTGTTGGTTTATTTCATATTGCTCCCGGCTACACATTACAAAATGTTTTTGGATTTTCTCAAAACCAGGGAGGGATCACTTTGGAAATCTGGCACTCACATTTTTTCATTTACAATAAGGATTACTATGAACTTAATTTTACAAGATTGGTCTCTATATCAATTTCATGCCACAAATCAAATTCTTCAGATATCCTCCATAGTATCCTTAAATCACAGCCGTCTATATAGAGTACTATAGGAGGCTATGCTTAATTATAACAAGTCGCGAACAGCTGAATCTGGCAACGCAACGAGAGCTGAGTGTGGTTGTTTACAACATGTTTACTGTTTGATGTTCATTGTTTTCCACCTATTTCTGGACGTTTTTTTGTGTTTGTGAATATCTAGATTGGTGCAGTGTTTGAGCGAATTGTGTCCGAAGGAAAGAATTCTGAGTGTGTGAATCAAGTGAATTTTCATCTGATGTCCTGCTAAATAACTTTACAACTCTCTTCTTGAAGGCGCCATTTCAAATCATGTCTAATAAATAATGTTGTGTACCCAGCTGCGGAAGTAATAAGACTTCAGAAAACAGTTATTTATTCATTTATTTACGGACAAGCCATTTTTCAAATTTATATACAAACCAAACATCATCAAAAATATATAAGTATCACTAATAAAAAAAATAAAACTCAGCAGGAATTTTCAAGTACCTATTCTAAATATAATTCTTCAGTTGAAAGATTGAAACTTCAGCTCTCAATGCTCTATCGAGAGGATTGTTCATCACGTAATTGGTTCTGCTAAATTTATATTATGTTAGTGTCTTTTTGTTTACCAAAAATGATTAATTCTGAGAAAAAATTACTTTCTCGTAAAATACAGTTTGGTTTGCGAAATTTATTTCGATGAAAACGATATCGTGAAATTTAATAAAGTTTTATTAACTGATGGAAACATCGAACAGTCACCAAAGAGATAGTACGAGTAAATGCAGTTCCTAGAATTCTTCCAAATTTACCATCCTATTCATCTAAAACATTCTAACCAAAGAATCCCCAAACTAGAAGAAGAATGATTGACACAATAATGATATAAATATTTTTTTAATGCTGATTTGATAATAGATTTTGATGAACCTTAAAATACTTAATTACTCAGAAAAAAATATACCTATCTCCTGTAACTGTAAATGCTACAATAATCATAACTGAGACCTTTTAAGTGAAAATTTTCATTGAATATTCTGATGAATTTTAAATGTGATTGTCTTTGTACATACATTATATTTACACGATCACATTCGCGCTTTTCAAAGTCAAATGAATACTAGCAGTATAATAACAAACTGCACATTTGTGTTGTTTTAATTAAAATGAACTGAATCTATATGTTTTTTGAGATTGCCTTTTGTACTTGCAGCATATTCACACTGTTCACACTTATGTTGTTTCATATTCAAATGAACTGAATCTATATGTCGTTTAAGATGGCCTTTTTGACTTGCAGTATAATCACAAACTGCACATTTGTGTTGTTTCAAATTCTAATGAACTGAATATATATATGTGTTTTGAGTTTGCCTTTCGTACATGCGGCATATTCACACTGTGTACATTTATAGTGTTTCAAATTCAAATGAACTGAATCTATATGTGTTTTGAGTTTGCCTTTGTACATGCGGCATATTCACACTGTGTACATTTATAGTGTTTCAAATTCAAATGAATTGAATTCATATGTTGTTTGATATGGCTTTTTGTACTTGCAGCATATTCACAATGTTCACATTTATGTTGTTTTTATTCAAATGAACTGATCTATATGTCGTTTGAGATGACCTTTTTGACTTGCAGTATAATCACAAACTGCACATTTATGTTGTTTCAAATTCAAATGAACAGAATCTATATGTGTTTTTGAGTTTGCCTTTTTGTACATGCGGCATATTCACACTGTGTACATTTATAGTGTTTCAAATTCAAATGAATTGAATTTATATGTTGTTTGATATGGCTTTTTGTACTTGCAGCATATTCACAATGTTCACATTTATGTTGTTTCATATTCAAATGAACTGAATCTATATGTCGTTTGAGATCGCTTTTTATACTTGCAGCATATTCACAATGTTCACATTTATGTTGTTTCATATTCAAATGAACTGAATCTATATGTTGTTTGAGATGGCCTTTTTGACTTGCAGTATAATCACAAACTGCACATTTATGTTGTTTCAAATTCAAATGAACAGAATCTATATGTCGTTTGAGATCGCTTTTTGTACTTGCAGCATATTCACAATGTTCACATTTATGTTGTTTCATATTCAAATGAACTGAATCTATATGTTGTTTGAGATGGCCTTTTTGACTTGCAGTATAATCACAAACTGCACATTTATGTTGTTTCAAATTCAAATGAACAGAATCTATATGTCGTTTGAGATCGCTTTTTGTACTTGCAGCATATTCACACTGTTCACATTTATGTCGTTTCAAATTCAAATGAACTGAATCTATATGTTGTTTGAGAAAACTTTTTAAACTTGCGGCATATTCACAATTTCACATTTATGTTGTTTTATATTCAAATGAACTGAATCTATATGTTGTTTGAGATGGCCTTTTGACTTGCAGTATAATCACAAACTGCACATTCATGTTTTTCAAATTCAAATGAACAGAATCTATATGTCGTTTGAGATCGCTTTTGTACTTGCAGCATATTCACACTGTTCACATTTATGTTGTTTCAATTTCAAGTGAACTGAATCTATATGCAATTTGAGATTGATTTTTTGACTTGCAGCATATTCACACTGTTCACATTTATATTGTTTCAAATTCAAATGAACTGAATCTATATGTTGTTGAGATTGGTTTTTGAACTCGCAGCAAATTCACAATGTTCACATTTATGATGCTTCAAATTAAAATGAACTGAATCTATATCGTTTGAGACCGCTTTTTTTACTTGCAGCATATTCACACTGTTCACATTTATATTGTTTCAAATTCAAATGGACTGAATCTATATGTTGTTTGAGATTGCATCTTCGACTTGTGGTAAAATCACAAATTGCACATTTTTGTTGTTTCAATTTAAAGTGAACTGAATCTATTGCAACTGAGATCGTTTTTTCGACTTGCAGCAAATTCACAATGTTCACATTTATGTTGCTTCAAATTCAAATGAACTGAATCTATATGTCGCTTGAGAGCGCTTTTTGTACTTGCAGCATATTCACACTGTTCACATTTATGTTGTTTCAATTTCAAGTGAACTGAATCTATTGCAATTTGAGATCGATTTTTCGACTTGCAGCATATTCACACTGTTCACATTCATATTGCTTCAAATTCAAATGAACTGAATCTATATGTTGTTTGAGTTTGGTTCTTGAACTTGCAGCAAATTCACAATGTTCACATTTATGTTGCTTCAAATTCAAATGAACTGAATCTATATGTTGTTTGAGATTGCATCTTTGACTTGTGGTATAATCACAAATTGCACATTTTTGTTGTTTCAATTTTAAGTGAACTGAATCTATATGTGTTTTGAGATTACGTTTTGTACTTGCAGCATATTCACACTGTTCACATGTGTTGTTTCAAGTTCAATGAACTGAATCTATATGTCGTTTGAGAGCGCTTTTTGTACTTGCAGCATATTCACAATGTTCACATTTATGTTGCTTCAAATCAGTAGCACCATATGTTGTTTGAGGTCAGCTCTTTGATTTGGAACATAATTAGATGGTTTCTGCTTCAAATGATCGTTTTCCTGAATTGCATTTGTAACACTAGCATGTTCCGAATTGAATTCACAAATATCACTTCTGAAGTGGGGGAGTATTCAGCTTCATAAAATTCATCCGATGGACCACCTGTGCCAATTTCAGTTATAGTTTCTAATTTCATCCTGTCATGAATACCATTTTCATCGATGAATTGTTCAAAAATATCGATGTTTTCAAGTTTCACCTCCTCCATTATCGATGTGTGTTGATCATCTAGATGCTGACCCTGTAAATATCAAGAGTGAATTCTTATGTTACCAGACAGAATCGAATATATAATATCTGAAAAATTCTACGGTTTGTCGTTCAATCAGTAATTGTTAAATGGATGTATGGACAGAAACCATGCGATCAGTAAGTTTTCTGGGTATAAAGCCGGCTGCATACCACATACCATCGAACAAAGCTCAAGACATTTTCGTACCAATACTTCTAAATTTCTATACCGTTAACATGGATCCACTTTTCTGTTACAAATTAATGCAGCGATCACGTGTTATGCGGCGTTCTCACAAGGCGTTATTCACGACAGTGAACCACGCTTTCGTGAAAAACACTTCTGTGTGAACGCATTCCTCACGAAATCAAGTTTAACGACTATGCGTTCTCACGAAGTGTATTTCACGAAAGCGGGGTTCACTGTCGTGAATAACGCCTCGTGGGAACGCCGTATTACAATGGCTTAATGAATTCACCGTGCATGCGACAAAACATAACCTCGAACAGTTGAGTTTGCACGTGCGTAGATGATTGATTCGGATATCGGAAATGGCAACTCGATTGGCTTCTGCTGACCAGCGATACGCACTCTGGTGGTTGAATTCGAAATAGAGCTAAGATTGTACGTATTTCAGTGTGATAATTTCGTAATTGTTCATAAACTTTTGTTTACAAGAAGTATTCAAAGGAAAACTGAAATTGTTTTCCTCTTCAGTATGATTTCGATCGGAAATGAACTACTGTTTGTGTGCCTCGATGCAATTTATTGGCGAAAAAATTGCAAACTTTAGGATATAGTTATCACTTCTTCCCTCAAGTAAATCAAATGAAAATATATCTTGAAACCGAGATTGGAAGGGAACTAATAGTAGAAGAAAGGCTCGTATTTTAGATACTTCAATAAATATAGGAAAGTAATTCATATTGTCGCTTTAACCTCTTACGTCAGAATTTTTATTGGAGGTTTTGATATTACAGCAGAATACGACAGCTCTCACTACTTCTTAGATCATTTGATATTAAGGTACGCATACAACATATTATTTCACAAACCTGTACTTGGCTATTGCAGAATTGGTAAAGATTTCATAAAATATTTCTACATATCTTCTTTTTTTATACTATAGGACGATACAGCAAATTTGTTTTTTAATCAAGGCATATTTTCTATAGACGAACCCTTATTTTCTTACATCAGCCTTCTGTTGATTCCATAAACACTTTAATTTGTTTGTGATATTTCTTCAAGTTTAGAAAGTTCTTCCCCGATAAAGAAACACACAGCAGAAAGGAAAGAAAACCATGAGTTTTGACATGATTCTGTCATGGATGGATTAGAACATCATGCACCTGATCAATTTAATTAAAACAACTGAAATGATATGTTTACATTTCCTCCCCACCTCCACCTTCACAAGAACATATCGTGCATATTAGTTTTTTGTTTTACTTTATCACTCTCCATCAATTTTATGAGGTTCTGTATTAAGGGCTAGGGCAGTAGTTGAACACAAGGAGAAAATGTCTATAAAACTGGACCCACAATTTTTTTTCCAACACATTATAATATTCGCTGTGTCTAGAATCCCGGTACCGGTAACCAATTTTCTCCCGGTAGATTTATGACGTCACCCATATAATGCAGCGAGTACCGGGATACAAGTGAATACCGGTAAAAAATGTCGTTGGTAGTCTCGAATTGAAACACATAATCTAACTCTAATGTTTTTTTGTTATATTGATGTGTGAAAGTGTTAGGTGAAATTACGCTTAAAATGGTTTTTAGTGTTGGACAAACTTTCGAAAGTTTTAAAGAATTTGAGGAGACTTTGAAAGTGCATGAAAAGAGACATTTGCGAAGTATTGGAAAAGGGACGCCCGATTAATTTCGTCCAGCAGAATGAAAAAGGTAATAAGACCGGAACTGCGGTATTACGAATTGAAATACTTTTGTATTTTCGGAGGGCAATGTTTCAGAAAAAAAAAATTGCTCGAAATTGATGAAGACAGAGAAATTCCATGTCCTGCCTTTGTAGCTTTAAGCGTTTCCTAAAATGGAAAATTCCTTGAGGTAAAAAGCATGAATAATGATCATAATCATGAGACCAGTAGAGCTCTTTTTGATTTTTTGCCGCAACAGAGAAAATTGATTTGGATAGTTCACAGATATTTAGAAGAGGTAATCTGGTGGAAGAGAAACACGTGAAGACGGTAATTGATATTTCCCATTCTGTATTCAATGAAGAGGTTGATATACAATTGATAAAGTAGGCAATATTGACTAGATTACCAATATTTATATCTAATTTGAGTTGATTTCGGACCATTCTTCAAAGAAGAAGCCTGGAAGCTCCTTATGGAACGGATCAAATTAAAACATGATCATCCCATCGAGGGCCGGCTCTAGGGTATGCAGCGCCCCGATGCAAAATAATATTTTGACGCTCAATTTGTTGAAATTTTTTTTTTGATACACAAAAAATAAAAATTATTATATGAATGAAATACTTTAAAGATAAATCAGTATAAATGAACTAAAATATGTTGAACTATTATCTGAGAAAACACATTTCAAATGAAACATTTTCAGATACATAACAATATTCCAATAATGAATAACGAGAGGAACTAAGATGTTCACGACTGTGACATAGCGATGAAAATTAAAATAAAAAATTAAAAAACATTTTTGAGATAAGAACACGTTACAAAATGAGATGAAATGTGCCAGTTTGAGTAAAATACGCAAATTGTGATACTGCAAACTGCAAACTTAAAGATAAAAATGAAACATACCTACTCATAGTAGTTTGTGTGAAATACCCAACATTTCAAAAAACTGATAAAAGGATGCTCTGCTGTATACTGTAGAGCTAAACCTACTCATTGACTTGAAATGGGTAAAATGGTATATTGGATCCAAGTTAACTGCCATAGAAATTAACATAATTTTAAGTTTTTGAAATTACTTTCAAATACAAAATCTAAGCACGGGCTTAAGTATGACTTGAAGTTAATTAATTATTTCGAACGGATTTATTGTAACTGGCACATAAATTACATAATTTCAAATTCTCAGAATAACCCAAAAATACAGTATCCAAACACCTAGTTACGCATCGCTCAAATTAACTGCCATAAAACTTGACTTCATTTTAATTTTTCAACATGATTATAAAATACAAAATGAAAACACCGGGATTTACTCAACTACCTGTACAAAACACCGGGATTTTCTTAAATCCCAGTACAACATACCGGGATTCGCTTAAATCCCGGTAACCGCTGCGTCATGTAGGAGACATCATCAAAACTACCGGGAAAAAATTGGTTACCGGTACCGGGACTCTAGACACAGCGTATAATATTACATGCATTCAGAACTTCTTCTACAGGGCCTCTAGAATTAAACGTTAAGACTCCTAAAACTCCCAGAAATTCTAACGGCTGCACTTCACTTCATATACGTGTATACATGTACGATATAAATGAACTGAAAGAAAGTTTTGATATAGTTTAAGATTGACAACATCTTTAACTAGACTTACTGACTTGTAACCTTTATATTAATTAAACGCTTGAATATTAGTTATAAAATGAAAGAAATATTGATTAAATCACAAAATAATTCAACAAAGATTCAAACTACATATTAATTTCCAGATTATTAGTAAAAATTTCGATGAAACTCCAATGATGTCCAAAACAAGATTGTTTACATTTACTATCTTAGCTCAGTTCCGATTCTCGCCACCTTAGCGCTGATATCGTCATGGAATATGCCAATTGCTTCAACTTTTTTTTTCACGTTAGCAGTATAGGGTTTAAAGGGTATATGGTTCAATGGTCTATAGCCGCCTCAACAACATTTTTACCAAAATAATAAACTCTCAGATATCTGATGAGTCTCGTCCTTAACTGTTTAATTGAGGGAATATTTCTTGGCTTCAGGACTGTGGGGTGAATTAAACACACTTTTTTAAATCGCCGACGTTTCGATCCTTTTTTGGATCTTCTTCAGGGTTGCAAGAATATTTATTTCTTAGTCTCGAGAGAGTTTACAAATATGTGTAGAATACAATTTAAACTTTACGATTCACGAACTCAATTAGGTATATGAGACACTATTACAAACAAGCTACATGGACACAAATTAGAAAGAGACCAACATTCAGGTGGAATATGCAATTATGAATTTTTTTTTTTTTTTGTATTATTGTATTGTTTTATTAAATTTTTTTCCTTTATAATTTTGTTTATATTTTTGTTTATACAAACTCATTCCCCATTATTGATTACATAATTGCATTTCAATTCTTACCAATTTGGTCTGGTGTATTGGACACGGTGGATGTTTAGTTTCATTTATTCGTCTTTGAGTAATGAGCAGGGTGCCAGATGTGATAGTTGCTAATAAGTTGAGCTCTGTTTCTCTGCTGAAAATTAATGGAAACAACAAACTTTAATTTCAAATTTCTCAATAAAGTGCAAATGGAGCATACATAGACAAACTTGTAGTGAAAATTAGTGAGATAGGACTCGATATATCGCGTAACTAAACATTATTGTGAGGTGTAAACAAACATTATTATCAACATACGGAATCGTGAATCTTTATGCGCCGTTGATAAGACCTGCAGACATTTCAGTGGCGTAACACAGGTTCGGATCTCTCAGATTAATAACTTAATATACTCCCCTCGGGGGGCTCCTCGGCTTCGATCAAAATGGCCAACCAGTAACTAGTACCCAAACTAATGACAATAAATAAAAATCCACGAAAATCAGAAAGTATTCTTGGAGTTTCCAAAAGAAAAATCGGAGGACGTCATGCAAAAATTAAACCTAAGAATTGACACCACAATCAGCGATCAAACCACAGCACCACATCAAGACCAAGATACAACAATGGAACAAGACCACCAACTTAGATGGCAGATCGCAAAAAAACGTAAACGTTCGCATGTGCAGACCCCTAGTCCAACTATCACCCAAACAGAAAACAGGTTCACACTTCTACAGACGACATCTTTAGAACCTAATGGAAATGCAACAGTCAAAGAAAACAAGACACCCACACCACCCCAATATTCGTTTATGATGTTGCAGATTACCAGGCAATGATCAATTGCTTTGCTGAAATAATTGAAAAAAATTCTTTTCATGCTAGAGTACTAGCAAACGATAAAATCAAAATAAGCACACACACAGTAGATGCTTATAGAAAGCTGTCCTCATTCCTCAGGAAAGAAAATATTGTTCACCACACGTATCAAATAAGGGACGAGAGGTCCTATCGTATAGTAATCCGTAACCTTCATCATTCAGTGCCTACAGAGGAAATAACAAACGAACTCTCAACCCACGGCATAAGTTGCGAAACATTATAAATGTACGTCATAGAGTCACCAAGGAGCCACTTCCTATGTTTTTGTGGACCTCGAGCCACAACCAAACAACAGAGCAGTATATGAGCTGCAATACATATGCAACACAAATCACCATGGAACCTCCAAGAAAAAAAAGAGGTATTGTTCGGTGCATGAGATGTCAGGAATATGGTCACTCTAGGACATACTGCTACCGACCTTACAACTGTGTTAAGTGTGGAGAACAACATGATTCTAAAAGCTGTCGGAAACCAAAGAATATTCCCGCAAAGTGTGCACTATGTGATGGTAATCACCCAGCCAACTACAAGGGATGCCAAGTCTATAAAGACCTCATACACAGAAGCCAGCCAAAAACTCCGATTCACGCACCAACAGCCAATATGAGAACACCTACAGTCCACTCAACAGCTCCAGAGCCACAACAACAAAACAACATGGCTTATCGAACATATGCACAGGCAACGAACAATGTCAATCAAGAAGACACTTCATCACAATTGAGCAAACAGCTAACAACCTTCCTTGATGAATTTAAAAACATGTTTTCACAGCTTCTGAATCAAAATAGCATGATCTTGAATCTGCTTACCACTGTCTTGAAAAAACTTCCATAGTGGCTAACAAAATCCTTAGAATTGCGACATGGAACGCTAATGGTCTGACAAACCATAAACAGAAATCCTGACGTTTCTAGATATGAATAAAATCGATATTCTCCTAATCTCTGAAAGCCACTTCACCAACAGAACAATGTTTACTATTCCCTACTACTCTGTCTATCACACTATACATCCCGATGGAACAGCACATGGTGGTTCTGCAATCATAATCAGAAACTCAATAAGTCACCAAGAACAAGAGAGTTTTCAAACAAACGCTATTCAAGCAACCACGGTAAAAATCAAAATGAATACTGGTCACATACATATAACATCAGTGTATTGTCCACCACGTCACACAATTACAACCGACACCTACAAGGAGTTCTTTGCTACCCTTGGAAACAAGTTCATTGCTGGAGGAGACTGGAATGCCAAACATACCTATTGGGGTTCCAGATTGACAACAACTAAGGGTCGCAACTTGCTGCAGGCCCTAAGAGACAAAAATTATAAACCCTACCACATACTGGCCAACAGATACAAGAAAGCTACCTGATCTTTTAGATTTCTTCATACTGAACGGCATCCCAATGCAAAACTGCTCATTGGAGTCAAACTACGACCTAACATCTGATCATTCACCTGTCATCATGAACCTGAAAAGCTCGCCTGTCAAAGTTGACACCCCACCAAAGCTCGTCACAAAACACACTAATTGGGATCACTTCCAAGAATACATAAATGCAAAACTCAACTGTAACATTGTCATTACAAAATCAAAAGAAATAGATGAAGCCACCAAACACTTTACGGAAACAGTACAACAAGCAGCCTGGCACTCTACTCCCTGGATAAAGGAAGAAATTCCAAAAGCTTTTAGTACACCCCTACATATAAGACAACTGATAGCTGAAAAAAGGAGAGCTAGAAGATTGTGGCAACAGTCACGCAACCTAAATGATCTTCACCTATACCGAAGACTGTCCCGTAACTTAACAAAGACACTAAAAGATAACCAAAACGCTTACTTCGAACAACATACCGAACAACTGACCACCGAGGATCACAGTTTATGGAAGGCTACAAAAAAACTTAAGAGGCCAATACTACCAGTTACACCCATAAAGACACCAAATGGCTGGGCACGCTCAAACAATGAAAAGGCTGAGGCCTTTGCATCACACCTCTCTGGAGTATTTGAAGAGCCAATGGAAGTACCAGGCTTTGAAAACAATATACAAGAATTCCTAGATGCACCCTGTCAAATGTCACTTCCTTTTGAGCCAATATCACCCAAAGAAGTAAAAGCGGAAATACGCAGACTCAAAAACCACAAAGCGCCTGGACACGACCTAATATCTGCGCAAATCCTGAAAAATCTGCCGAAAAAAGCAATAGATTTTCTCACTACCTTATATAACCGTATGTTAACCTTGGGCTATTTTCCAATACTATGGAAACTCGCACATATCATAATGATCCACAAAATCGGAAAACCTCCACATGAACCATCATCATATAGACCCATAAGTCTTCTCCCTCTCACTGGGAAAATATTCGAGAGAATACTCCTCAAAAAAATTCAAGAAGATTACGAATCAACAAGTGTCATTCCCCAAGTATCAATTTGGTTTTCGCCAACATATGTCTACACTTCACCAGACTCACAGAATAGTCAATGCAATTGCAAGTTCACTGGAAAAAAAGCATTTCTGCAATGGTGTCTTTCTGGATACTTCCCAGGCATTTGACAGGGTATGGCACGCTGGATTATTATACAAGATAAAAAACAAATTCGACAAGTACTACCTGATCATGAAATCATACCTCCTTGACAGAAACTTCCAAGTCAGATACAATGACTCATTGTCAACTTATAGATGCATTAAATCCGGTATACCACAAGGAAGTGTACAGGGACCATACCTGTTTTTACTTTATACTGCTGATATACCAGAAGATCATGATACAACCATGGCAGCATTTGCAGATGACGTCGCAATACTAGCCTCCGATGATGATCCTGATATCTCCTCTAGAAAGGTCCAAGAGCACCTTGACAAACTGAACAATTGGTATAAAACCTGGAGGATGACACTAAATCACAACAAATCGACACAAGTTGTATTCACCAATCGAAACAACACCTGTCCCAGCTTAACACTGGATGGCATTACTATACCCACAAAGCAAAATGTCAAATACCTCGGAATGGACCAGAGACTCACGTGGCAAAAACATATAGAATCTAAAAGGAAACAGCTAGACTTGAAAGTTCGGAAAATGCACTGGCTTATTCGAAATAGATCAAAGTTGACCATTCAGAACAAGCTGCTGCTTCGTCTTTGTTTACGTGTCTTTGGTGGTATGTTTCCGTGGCCAGTCACTATGATACTGATCGACGGAGTTCTCCGTCTCCTGTTATCAATTCTTGAATTCGTTTCTTTTCCGTTAGTTCGTCATAATACCCTTTTCAATTAATTTCTCTTAACAGGCCGTTATAAATATTATTCAAACCTTGTATGTCTGATCTGACGTTTACTGTTTTATTAATGGATATATGTATCATTTCGCTAATGCATCTTTTTTGATAATTTTTTTCTATGTCAAGTATTTTTACTGCATCGAAATCGAAGTCGTGTTTTTCGTTGAAATGGTGTATAGCAAGAGCAGTTTTCTCGTTGTATTTTTGTTGGTATATTCGGTTTTTCAAATATTGTTTTGTCATGCCAACATAAGATAAATTGCCGTATACTCAAAATTAAAAGACCCCTACCCAAAGTTAACGAAATCTAACTTAGTCTATCAAATCCCCTGTAAAGGTTGCAATTTATATTATGTTGGCATGACAAAACAATATTTGAAAAACCGAATATACCAACACAAATACGACTGCGGAGGAAAATAGCAAAGACAAAACGAGAAAACTGCTCTTGCTATACACCATTTCAACGAAAAACACGACTTCGATTTCGATGCAGTAAAAATACTTGACATGGAAAAAAATTATCAAAAAAGATGCATTAGCGAAATGATACATATATCCATTAATAAAACAGTAAACGTCAGATCAGACATACAAGGTTTGAATAATATTTATAACGGCCTGTTAAGAGAAATTAATTGAAAAGGGTATTATGACGAACTAACGGAAAAAGAAACGAATTCAAGAATTGATAACAGGAGACTGAGAACTCCGTCGATCAGTATCATAGTGACTGCCCACGGAACATACCACCAACAAGACACGTAAACAAAGACGAATAAATGAAACTAAACATCCACCGTGTCCAAATACACCAGACCAAATTGGTAAGAATTGAAATGCAATTATGTAATCAATAATGGGGAATGAGTTTGTATGATACAAAATATAACAAAATTATAAAGGAAAAAATTTAATAAACAATACAATAATACAAAAAAAAATAAAAAATTTATAATTGCATATTCCACCTGAATGTTGGTCTCTTTCTAATCTGTGTCCATGTAGCTTGTTTGTAATAGGTCTCATATACCTAATTGAGTTCGTGAATCGTAAAGTTTAAATTGTATTTTACACATATTTGTAAACTCTCTCAAGACTAAGAAATAAATATTCTTGCAGCCCTGAAGAAGATCCAAAAAAGGATCGAAACGTCGGCGATTTAAAAAAGTGTGTTTAATTCACCCCACAGTCCTGAAGCCAAGAAATATTCCCTCAACTCTCAGATACAAAATATTGTATTTTATTGATCTGAAAATTAACTGAAAACTGTGTCAAATTCAGTTTTGGAACTGTGGAAAAGCATACAGCAAAGTATGTGTGAAGTTGGTTCAGCACTTTTGGGTTTTTGAAAAAATGGTTGTGCTGAGTTGTGTTAGGTTTGTGCCGTCGCCCTTTTTTGAGCGCTCGTTCGACTCAAACGAGTGCTATATCGTTTTGCCAAATGTCTGTTATTTTCGAATTTCGAGGCGAAAATGGACTCAAACGATAGGGTTAGACTCCCTGATGACGAATTCGTGGTCAAAGTCAATTCTGTCCGTGGGGCCGTCCGTAAGCACAATAACTTTCGAAGGGATTGCCCTAGAGACTTGAGATTTTCAGGGTGAGTTCGGTTCCCAAATGTCGCGGTTAAGTTCGTTGTTACCCAGCCAATTCCTACAGGGTCTTCCATAAAATATGGCCATTAAAATTTTTGTTCCTCAATATCTGAGACAATACGAAACCATCGGAATGAATGTTACGGCCAAATGCAAGATGCTGATAACAAGCCTCATGAAAAATTTTGTGGCCATAGTGTGACCAGAACAATAGAAAATTCAATTGGAATATAAAAAAAAGAAACTTCATATTTCCATAAAAAGATATCCGATACGAGTGAAATTTATTTTGTCATTCATTCATTCATTCATCTTCTTTTAACCATGTCCTTGGCATCTAAGGCCATCTAGACAGCGAACATTTCAACACTAGCACTCATTCCCATACTTATCATACTTTATCAGGACAATTTTTATTGTAAGACACAACTAGAACATACACAAACATCCATACCCGCACCGGGATTCGAACCCAGACCTCTAGCTTCGTAGGAACTTGTAGGCACACGCCTTAGTCCCTACAGCCACCGAGGCGGTAAAAATTTATTTTGTGAATGTAGATTGATACACTGAATATTCATACAGAATTTCAAGAAGATCGCATAATATGAACCATAGAAATTCAATATGGAATATTGAAAAAAAGAATCTCTTATTTCCATAACAATATATCCGATTGGAGTGTGTACGGAGAGTGATATACTGAATCTTCATGCGAAATTTCAAGAGGATCACATAATCAGAACCATAGAATTCAATTCTTCTTTCTTTTAGTTGTTGAGTTTAACATATTTCAGTTTCTGGGTATTTTCCAGAATATTATTCCCCATCGGGCTGATATTTTGCATTTAAATATTTAGTATCAGACTTGAGTCCTATACAAAATTTTGATGTAATAGCCTCATTATGAAAGAACGCGAGCTCAAAGGCAGCTGCTCAGGGCATTCTTAAATTTTTTCTATGATTTTCATCTTAGGAGGGACTGTCAGTTTTTTTCAACAGAGTTGAAATTTTTGTACAAGATTTGGTAAACTCGATTAAAAGTAAGGTTTTTTTCACGGCAGTATTCAAATCCAGTTTATCAGCGCACGTTCTTCTTAACCCTGGAACTGCACACTTGGGTCTCAGAAACCCAGAGCAGCATTCATTGCAATTGTGACATGCGCATGAGTGGTTTATTTGTTTCGCCATTCCATGTAAATTCAGTCTAAAGTTTGTCGAGTTATAATACGGGCCGTTTGCCGTATTTGAGCGAAACAAAAAAGGTAAGATAACGCCAAATATTTAACCATGGGTACGCCAGACCCAAGTGTGATGTTTATGCTCGTTTTATTCCAACTAATGTTTTACGTTTTGTTTTAGCACAATGGCTTCAACTAGCCAACAAATCAGGAAATATCGTCGTCCATTAACTGAGGCAGAATTGCAGAGGGAGGCAGACAATCTATGGGAAAATGAGACTGAAAGTGAGATAGGTGATGATATGTTTGGAGGGGAAGAGTCTGATGAAGATTATGTTGCAGAGCAACTATCAGACAGCAACAGTGAACAGAGCGAAAATGAAGACGAAGTAGTGGTCGAGCCGGTTAGAAATATAGCTTCTATACTAGGGAAAAATGGTCATAGATGGAGCTCTGCCATTCGTATACTACCTCAAGGAAGACCAGACGCTGGCCACTACGAGTCTTTTTCATATACTCGATGCTAGCGGAATAAATGCTATGGTTCTGTTTTCCTTCGCAAATCCACACTGGAAGGAAAATAGAAGCAATAATCGAAAATCTTTTTTGAAGCAGTTGAGTCTAATTGAACCATGTTTACAAGAACGCTTGACGGTTGCTACTTTACAAAAATCCTTACGTCACAGAATATCTGACATTCTCGGAATTGAAGTTCCCCCTCCAGAACCACAACATGACGTTAATTTAACAAAAAAAGTTAGGTGCTACTTTTGTGGGAAGGGGAAGGATAGAAAAACCAAATTTGTGTTCTTTGTGTCGTCGGCCATACTGCATGGAGCATAGAGCCCAACTATACTGTGAGTGCGAACACCAAGATCCAAGAAATTGAAGACCTGGCTAACAATACCTATGAGCGCTATTGATCAAAGAGATCATTTTTTTGTTAGAAGCATGATCATAGAGTTATATTTACAGGCGATTGAAAGAATTTTATGTTTATTTTGTTTGAAAAAAAGTTTTATGTTCGAATGTTATTTTCCTTGATTTTTAGTTTCCACAAATATACCTCATTATGAAATAATAATCCATGATTGATTTTATTTTCTACACATCCTATTAGGTTTACATATTCCCCAAAACCATAAAATTTTCTAATATCCTGTTTTTTGCTATAAAATAGCTCGGGGTTTCTGAGACCCAAGTGTGAAGTTCATGTCTCAAAAAATAAGTGTAATGTACCAGGGTTAAATGAGACATTTTTGCCCAAAATGTCTATAATTTTCGAATTTTGAGCCGAAAATGGTCTCAAACAATAGGGTTTAACTCCCTGATGACGAATTCGTAGTCAAATTCAGTTCTGTCCGTGGGGCCATCCGGCGTTAGCACGATACCTTTGAAGGGATCGTACTAGAGACTTGAGATTTTCCGGGTGAATTCGGTTCCCAAATGCATCGGTTGAGTTCGTTAACCAGCTACATCGTACAGGGTGTTCCATGAAATACGGCCATTCAAAATTTTTGTTCCTAAATATCTCACAGAAAACGAAACCAATCGAAATGAAATTTTGCGGCCACATTCAAGATGCTCGTAATAAGCCTCAAGCAAAATTTTGTGGCCATAGTAGTAACGGAACCATAGATAATTCTATTGGAATAATGAAAAGAGGTATCTACATACATATTTCCATAACAAAATGTCCAATTCGAGTGAAATTTATTTTGTGAATGAAGATTTATAATAATATACTAAAAGTTCATGCAAAATTTCAAGAAGATCGCATCCACGTTGTCGGAAAACCTGCAATGTTCTTGATTTTTTTTCGGTTATTAAATTAAATGTCATTTTCAGAACGAAAACTATTTTCATAGAAATTCAGTGTAAACATTTTTTCATAAATCGAATAATTACTTTTTTGGGTACATATAATTATGTTTTTAGGGAGAAAAACCGTATTTTTAAAAAATCAACTTTTTTAAGTGAAGCAAAGCGTACAATGTCTCTATACTTAATCTCCTCGAGAGAGGCATTCACAATCATTTTATAATCATATTGTCTAAAGTCAGCAGCAATGTTGAGTTGCAATTATGCACGTTATAACATTATTATTATGACAATATGACATCAGTCACGAAATTTTTCATTCTGAGAATTTTTTAGCAAAAATTTGAATAAAACTTTATTAGTGCATCTATGGGAGATGATTACCTTTCAGTAGGGTCCTGTAGTGGTCTTCGAAGAACAGAAGATCCGAAAAATCATCGCTTGAAAGGCCAAACTTGGTTTAGAACACCCTCCTGGCCAAAGAGCAAATATTTGAGTATTTTGTGTTTGAATTTTGAAGGCATTTCAAAGGACAAGAGTGATTATGTTTCTAAATTAGCCGAAGAACATGGTGTCGAGGTGGTGCTTCTCCAGGAAACGCATACGGAAACTGAAGAAAATCTTCGTGCGAGGGGATCTCTGAAAGGTTATGTTTTAATTGATTTTTTACTAAGTAGAATATATGGACTTGCTTGTTACGTTAAAAAATCATTAGTGTGTAATGTTCAGCTTATCCAAAAAGGTAACATTGAAGGAGTTTTTTTCATTGCTTTCAAATTTTGTGACATTTCTGTCATTAATACCTATAAACCTCCGAATGATTTTTGGCCCAGAAATTTCAACATCAATGTTTTCCACCCATGCATTTACTGCGGAGATTTCAATTCGCATCATGTCATGTGGGGGTATGATAATAATGATAGAAATGGTATAGCTC
This sequence comes from Propylea japonica, assembly GCA_013421045.1. Lineage (NCBI taxonomy): Eukaryota > Metazoa > Arthropoda > Insecta > Coleoptera > Coccinellidae > Propylea > Propylea japonica. The sequence goes on from CM024246.1 coordinate 54,778,272, forward strand.
TTACAGATTGGATGGAAGACCAGGATTACTATTTAATTTTTGACGCGAAAGACAAACCTTCCTTTCATTCTTCGAGGTGGAATAGAGGCTATAATCCTGATCTGTGTTTCGTTTCCCGTGATACTTCTTATAAACCTATTCCAATAAAGCGTAAAATTATGGGGGATTTTCCACGCAGCCAACATAGGCCAATGTTGTTGACACTAGGTAATCCAATTGATTTCGTTCCATGTTTTATATTGGAATTTCAAAAAAGCTAATTGGCTTAAATTTGCGAATAAATTGATAGTGATATAAGATGGATTCCACCTTCCCATGATAATTACTCTAGATTCGTAGGTGTAATTAAGGCTGCTGCAAAAAAGTTTATCCCTAGAGGTTTTCGTGAAGACTACACACCTGGCTGGTCACAAGAAACCCAAAATTTATATGAAGAATATCAGAATTCGCCAAATCGAGAAAATTGTGATAAACTTATGGATTCAATTAATGCCAGTCGAAAAGAGAAATGGAATAGTATAGTCACTAACATGAATTTTACACATTCTAGTAGGAGTTCATGGGATGTTTTGAGAAAATTAGGTGAAGCTACACCAATCACAACGTCATCCCCAAAAATTGATCCAAAATTGGTTGCTCGTCGTCTCCTTAACGTTTCTAATTCGGTCGAAATATCAAAATCGAAAATCAAAGATATGAAACACAAATTGCATAAATTCAGAAAATCGAACAAGGAATTAGATGAAATTTCTGGCCCGTTCAATATCGATGAATTAAAATCAGCGATTAAATGCACAAAATCCAGGAAAGCAGCGGGTTTCGATGGAATCTATCCAGAATTCATCAAACACTTGGGCAAACGAGCCTTATCCTGGTTACTTTCATTTTATAATAACATTTTGAATACTGGTAATTTTCCGACCGAATTTCGTAAATCGAAAGTCATAGCAATTTTAAAAAAGGAAAGAATCCCTCCGATCCTAGTAGCTATCGACCTATTAGTTTATTGAGTGTTCCCTTCAAAATTTTAGAACGACTAATCCTTTTAAGAATTGAAAAGAAATTAGATAATTCCTTACAAAATTGCCAAGGGGGCTTCAGAAAAAATAGAAATTGCTGCGATCAGGTTCTTAGTCTTACCACCTTTATTGAATTGGGTTTTAATAATAAATTAAAAACAGGTACAGCTTTTGTGGATTTGTCTGCAGCATATGATACTGTTTGGAAAGATGGTTTGATTTTTAAACTTTATAGTCATCTGAAATGTGTAAAAATGGTCAAATTGATAGAAAATATGCTGTCAGACAGAAGGTTCCGTGTTTTTGTCGACAAGAATAGTAGTAATTTCAAAACATTGAATAATGGTCTCCCACAGGGGTCAGTCTTATCACCTCTTCTTTTCAATTTATATTTGTGTGATATCCCCACAACTTCATCTGAAAAATTCATATACGCCGATGATATTGCTTTGGCTTACCATCATTCAAATTTTAAAACCATAGAAGATAATCTTTCTGCAGATTTAGAAATTCTGAAAAATTATTTCTTCGATTGGCGTTTATGTCCAAATACTAACAAAACCGAAGTCTCGTGTTTCCATTTGGATAATGATCAGAAATATAGAAAATTAACGTACTTTTGGTAATTCTTCTCTCAAACATAATTTCAATCCTAAATATCTAGGCGTTAAACTAGATTCTTCTCTTAATTTCAAAGCCCATTTGGATGATCTACGTATGAAGCTGAAAACAAGGAATAATATAATTCAAAAACTGGCAGGTACTTCATGGGGTGCGGACGCAAAACTCTTCGTACGGCAGCTCTAGCCTTAGTGTACTCTACTGCCGAATATTGTTGCCCTGTTCGGCTCAATAGTGCACATGTACAAAAGATCGATTTACAATTAAATTTTTCCATGAGAATAGTAACTGGAACAATAAAATCAACACCAACTCCATGGTTACCAGTTCTTTCAAACATTACTCCTCCACATATCCGCAGGCAGGCCATTACTTCGAAAATTTGGAACAAATTCAATTCTTCGATAAATTCATATCCAATACTCTCTTATATTCCAGACAATAACATTCCTCGATTAAAATCACGAAAACCTTTTTGGTCAAATCATTTTCTGAACTCAAATGAAAGTTGGCAATTTGGCAATCCGAGTGGAACTCATGTAATATACAGAACAAAGATAACTGATCCCTGGATTTGATCTTCCAAGGAAAATATGGACTGTTCTTAATCGTATAAGAACAGGTCATGGACGTTGCAATAGTATGCTTTTCAAATGGAATTCAGTTGAGAGTTCTAGTTGCGAATGCGGAGAAGCAGAGGAGACAATTGAACACCTGATAAATAATTGTTCCATATATAAATTTCAGGATGGCTTGAGAGCTATACATGAAATTACCGAGTCGTTTTTGAATTGGGTTGTTAATTTTAAATCGATTTAATAGAGTTTTAATCATTTAATTTTTCTTTTTTCTGCTTTGATTTTTTCGTTTCAGATTCAGAATTCCGAAGGCATCCTGGAGAGGGTTATAGTTCATTTGGACTAAATAAAGAAGAAAACCTTCAATATTCTAATAGTTTTTAAGTGTTATTTTTGTTGAAACGGCGAGACAGGGTTTTTTCTACTGGGGTTTTTCCCTGAGCTCTGGTATCATACGAAAAAATAGTATGGTTCCCCGTTTTGCACCAACCTCAGTTAGGGATTTTTATTTTTGTTTTATGTATTGTATTATGTTAGCTCTTGATTTTAAAGAATATATATATATGAATTAGAAGAGCTGTAATAAGATTATCTTGGCTGAAGGAATCCAGGGTTGGCATTACATAATTCCTACCCATTTTGGTTAAAGGTATCACCTATGGGTGTAGCTTTATTTTTACATAAATAATTTTTGGAAAGAGCAAGCTTGAAAATAAAGTAAAAAGTAATTATTATAATTATTTGAATTATCAAATAGAAAATGAATTAAATGCAGTCTGAGAAAGATTCCACTGGTTGGTTTCTTCCAATTCGATGTCGGGGTTGTCGTCTTCTGGTTGATGTTCTTCTTTTGTGTATTCCTGGGGTAACTTGTGTGGTGTTTGTAGAAGGACGATTCTCTCTTCGCTGATATTTTTGGTTGGAACTATTTCCTTTTCTTTGTTACTGATGGTCCATTTGGTACGTAGAATGGCCATCGTAGGAAGGAAATGATGTTTCGTTTGCAATGGACATTTTTCGATTATTTTCTCATTTTGAATTGAGAGAATGCTTCCATCTTCTAGGATCTTCAGGTCCTAGGTTGAAATTTTTGGTATTCTCTGGCAATTTTCGGTGTGGTTGGTGAGGATATTTTCCAAGCACTTCGGAATTTTTTCTAGTGAGTCTTGATCGCATAAGTAGTCGTTTTCCACTGGATGGCAGTGTTTGGTGGACCATTTCAGCTTTTCTTCTTGCGAGAGCAAATAAGGATTGGTATATGGAAGGGATTCATTATTTTGTGGGAGATAGTAGATTTTTAGAATATAGCAAGTGACCTGAATGCAAAAGTGGGTAGCCAGGAAAACAACGAGTTTGTGGTAATACGGTTGTTAATGATTCTAGCTTGCGGCTTATGGAATTATGGAAGTTAAATGACTTACGAATTCTCAACTCATTTTATCCCTATATGGTCACCCTATATGGCAGACAGAGGAAGTGACAGCAGTGATAGGAGAAGAGAAAAATATGTATCAAAGATAGCTATCTAACCGATCAGAAATCAACTGAAGCGAATATAAGGCCAAAAACAGGAACAACTATGAGGACTTAAGTGCAGTCAAGTGGAAAGTTTGATGGGGGTCCAGAAGCACCGAAGTATGGCGTACGATTAGACGAATGATGACCGATAATTCAGATCGCATATCGCATAGAATACCAATGGAAACAATCCTATGAGGAATTGTTGGTAAAAAACAAAGTCGAACATCAACAAGAAGCCATGTAAGTTCAAGAGTAAACGGGAAGAGTGCACTTGGCCGTAACTTAAGCTATAATATTGTATAATTTTATATTATATTGTTCTTGTAGCTAATATCCCGTAATGAATAAATATTGCAAGGATATTCTCAAAAACATGGAACCATATGACTAGAGAGATATCTTCCCTTTAAATACACTTGTCAACATGACAATGATCCGGAGCATATTTCAAACATAGTGATACAGTGGTTTGTAGCGTACAAAATAATTTCATGATTAGGCCATTCCAATCGTCCGACCAGAATGCGATAGAAAATGAGAATGGAAATATTGGACAAACCAAAGTCTTACAACGTGCCTGGTCATCAAATTGCATCCATGCCACGAATATGCAAGGTAGTAATTAATACTGAGGGCAATTATACTGAATATTAACTGATATACCATATATTTTCAATTATTTTACAATGTACATATTCATATTGGTCTATAAATCTAAACTTGATTTAATAGTTGCTATCTTTTTGTCCAAGATAAAATGTTTCCAACAATTTAGAAAAATTCATTATACTTGTAAATTTCTTTGTACCAAATTAAAGAAATGAATATTTGTAATCTCTACATGAAATGTTTCGTTTATTTATTGTATCTAGTGCCAAATACCTAGAGTTACGGAAAGTTGCTATCCTTATGGCCAATACCGCCCATGAAGATGAATTGAGCCCCTAATTCATTAGAGGATTTATGATGTTTTCGAGGTAATATGCACCAGTAATCCTCCTGGGTGTGTAAATTAGTGGCGTTCTTCTTAAAACATTTTTTTTCCCAAAACATTTCAGTGCCACCGCGAAGAGGAGCTGTTTGAATAGCTCTCTCAGGTCTTTTCCGACATCCTGGTTCCCTTCAAACTCTAAAGCGGTTGTCATCACTTACCAACCCAAACTGTGACTCGTCTGTAAAAAGCTCATTCCTCCATTCCTCAAAATGCCAGTTTTGATCAGTTCGCGCCCACTGAAGATGAGCGATTCGATGACGAACAGTTAATAAAGGAACTCAGGCCTTCTGGACCACAATCCTGATGCTAAAACTCTTCTACGAATTGTAGCACATGAAATTACTCGGTTGAAGGCTCTGTGGAATTCCGACCTGAGTGTCGGTACCGTCACTGACCCATTTTTCGGGCTGATTGGGCAATAATACCGATCTTCAGGAAACGTGGTAACAGGAGGACGACCACTTCGAGGTCTACTTTGCATTGCACCAGTTTCCTCATAGCGCTAATGTTTTGCTAACCGCGCTTCGATTAATGTTCGGTTTATTGGTTGATGGCGTGAAAGCCCTCTTATCAGAGAGCAATAATTCTAGTTTTGTCAAACTCATGCTCAGTTGCAGGAACGTCCATTAAAATTTAAAGGTTCATTAAACCCTTAATCCTCCATTAGTTCCTTGTAATAATGGAGGATTAAGAGTTTAATGGACCTTTAAATTTTAATGGACGTTGCTGCAACTGACACTCAGACAACTCGTTTCTAGGCATACAATACAGTTTTTGAACTAAATGGTACTTAAAACGAAACCTTACCTAGCCTAACCTAACCTAACAGGTACTTAAAACGAAAAACTACTGTTCCGCAGTAAGGCACACGCTTGACAAAATCCATATTATAACAAATGAATATTTTTATTTCGTAATGTTATCATTTCATTTGGTTATCAGTATTTCGTAATGTTATCAGTTCTTTTTGTTGTCAGTAACATTGTGTTGTGAATCTTGATTATATTATCTTACGTGCCGTGCTACTATCAATAGAGTCGGAACTAAAGTATAGTGCATCCCATTTTTGGGTGAGACAGCCAGGTTTCTTGCTTGTTATTTAAGATAGAGCCTTGCGATTTTCACTTCCTTTCCTACTTTTTCGTGAAACTCATATTGGTCTAATCAGATTTTGCATAACTGTTTCCGTTCCAGAGATACAGGGCGATTTTGGAAATTGATAGGTGGGATCTTTAGAAACGTTAAAAAGCACTAAAACATCAAATAAGAATGATTTTTTGTTAATGGCCATGAATTTCCCAAGTTCAATAAGAGTTTTCCAGAATTTACAACACCGCCCTTTTATAATATCAAATGCACTCAGGCGTATTGAAAAAGTTTGGCAATTATCTATTAGGGAAAATGGACAGCAATTTGAACAGTTTAATATGTAACATATTATGCAATGTTTATGAATTTTTGTATTAATTTTTGTTGCTATTAGGCAGGTACCTACGTTTTGTTTTTTATGTTAGTGATGAGTGTATTATTGTTGTCTTACTCTACTAAAAATAAAAATCCCAAATGAAAATTATCCAATTGATTCTTTTTTATATGGGAAATCCATTGCCCATCAAAAAAATCATCATTATTTGATGTTTTAGTGGTTTTTTAACATTTCTGAAAATACTACCTACATAGTGTCATACATTATTTTGAAGGGAAAAAAACTAATTCAAGGAAGTAATAATATACAGGTTGTTCCATTAAAAAAATATACGTTTGTGTTGACTCTTCAAAACTATACCAAAAAAAAACATTGGGAACGCCACTGCGTTTTACGCAGAATATTGATTCAGAAGTAGTTTTTAGCTCAGCATTATTCCAATAACTTCGAAGATAAAGGAGGGGTTAGTAAAGTATCAAATTCCAAAATCGCCCTGTATCTCTCAAACGGAAACAGTTATGCAAAAACCCAGGGCCGATCTAGGTACTACTGCGCCTGTGGCAAGATTCTCTTCAGCGCCCCCAAATTGGCGTAGATTAATTTCATCCCTTATATATATCCTATGGGTTTTTTCCTATTTGAAGTTATTATCAATATTGTAGGATACAAATTCTCTACAATTTTGTTTGAAAATAATTTCGAAAAGGTGAACCGTTTTCGAGATAGAGGGCGGAGAGCATCACTTCAGGTCAACCGGCGCCTCCGGTCGAAAACACGCAACATACAGTTGATGAACTATAGATAAATCAATTATTATGAATATTTGTCAATTTTTAATTATTTTATTATATTTCATCATTTTTTTCCTAACCTATCCACTTTTTATTCAGTATCAATTTATTTAACAACACTTACTTGCCCATGTAATTGCAGAATTGTTAATGAAAATATAAGAATTATGTTTGAATTTTAACCTAATTAAAAGAAATAACTTGTAACATATGAAAAAAAACAAATAAATTATAAATTAATGTTCTTGTTATATATCATTCAATACATTTATTTTTATTGAAAGTAAAAAAAAATGTAATAAAGGGTGCCAAAACAACAATTTATAATTTTAATCATCTTCTTCCTCTTCATCGTCGTCTTCTGGCTGCTGGTAAATTTCAAACTGGTCTTCATTATCGTCTTCAACGACATTTGTCTCAAGTTCTTCCATGATTTCGGGTCAAAGGTTCCATCTTCGTCAATGTCGCTCTGATATGGTAGGGCATTGAGAGAAGCTTGCCCATTACATTGGTCCACAAGCTAAAGAGCATTGCAAGCCCGCTTTCCTGCATCCTCAGCGCGAACCACAACCACTCTTGCAGTTGCAGAAAATTGTATTTAGCAAATCTTCTGAAGTAGGTTGTAAAATTATCATATAAGGTTTGAGTTCCACTTTCTAATAATCTTTGGGCCGAACAAATTTCTTACCCAAATGATGCATGCAGCTTATTCATCCAAATTTGTCAGTTTCTCAAAAAAAAATCAAAAATGATTTTTTTCCATTAACAATTCTGTAATTACATGGGCAGGTAAGTGTTGTTAAATAAATTGATACTGGATAAAAGGTGGATAGGTTAGTAAAAAAATAATATAATATAATATAATAGTTAATAAAAATTGACAAATATTCATAATGCGTGTTTTCGACCGGAGGCGCAGGTTGACCTGAGTGATGCTTTCCGCCCTCTATCTAAAAAACGGTCCACCTTATCGAAATTTTTTCAAACAAAATTTGTATGGATAATTTTATATTCTACAATATTGATAATAACTACAAATAGAAAAAAATCCATAGGAAATGAGATATTTACAAAAAAGCGCAAAAAACCGATTTTGTGACCTTCAACCTCTAAATTTAATAGTTGCTCACGCCCTACCCTATGTAGGATTTGAGACAACCTTTAGGGTGTCAATATAAAAGTATTTACAGATTTACAGCTTAGTATCTCGAATTCTGAGGTGAATTCCTATTTGACTGGACTTTACGGTAGGGAATCTAGACGAGCCCATTTCGGCTTGCCAGCGGACGCATCTATGTACACGCGGTCGGTTTTCACATCCTACCTGGCGGTGTCGCGACATCACTCCTTACGCAAAAAATATTTTGGCGTATACATGAAAACCGTGACATGTTACCCCGAAATTTGGTTGGCGCTTCTATATTTTATTCTTTTTTTGGCGCTCAAATTTTTTTTTCATTCGATATTTTTTGGCGCCCCAGCGGACCTTGCGCCTGTGGCGGGGGCCACTTGGCCACACCCTAGATACGGCCCTGCAAAAACCGATTAGACCAATTTGAGTTTCACGAAAAAGTAGGACAAGAACGTGAAAACCGCAAGGCTCTATCTTAACCCATTATGTACAAGCTTTCCATATTCCATTATTTAATAGTGATAAGTAATAAATAACTTTATATCAACACATTTCACATGGGTTGCCTAATTAAATTGGTGGCGGATGATGTTAAATTCTTAAAATTTAACTGAACTTTTTCAGTATATTTCGTTCATCTGTTATTTGAAAAAAAAGATGTGAAAAAGTAATGGTTGCCTGCTTTTTTCCGGGTGCCACAGTAAGGTTGCTAGGTTTGAAGAGGCGAGTCAAAGAGGTAAAATACCCTCATCTGTTATTATTTGATCGTATCTAGTGTCAAATGAAAGCTTATTTTATTCTCAATCGGACTGTATAGGGTTGGCTCATTCAAAAGTGGATTCAGTACAGGGTTGCTCCAATTTTAGATGGAGATTTTAGACAGGAGCCGCGGTGACAGCTATGAGTTGCGCACTCAAATCTATGTTTCAGACAATGATGAATAGTCCTATTAATGAAGATTCCTCCCGTTATACAGGATTTCACACCGGAAATGCTCATTAGAAATTTATGGAGAAAAAATAATTTAAATACTTCCAAATTTTTTGTGAAGATATAAGTAAATAAGACCTTCATTTCTGATATATTTTCAAATTGAGTGACTTCAGGTCGCACCGGAAATGGTATCAAATTTCTTATTTCTAATGGAAATCTGTATTATGAATGTTTCGGATATATCTTCAAATTCCATATTCATTTTATGTATCATTTCCTATAGCCATCTTCAGCCGTTTTCGAGTTATTCACTGTTTTATTATGCTCGTAGCTAACAGTCATTCCTGAATAGCTTGAAAATGGTTCATTGTAAATATTTTGTTAATATCAGACAATTTGGTAAATATTTTGATCTCTTGGTGTTTATTATACAATTTCTAATAAGAATAGAGACATTGTTGAAGGATCCTTAAACAATGATAGAGATAATATATCGATATTTTGAAAAATTCATTAATTCAGTCCCTAATGGGTTAAATAACAAGCGAGATACCTGGCTGTCTCACGCAAAATGGGATGCACTGTACAAATTAGAATATGAACAATTTCTGTAGTGACTGAAAGTTGACCGTCTTGAAAGCAGAAAATGCATGTAACTAGTATGTTGGATTACTTACAAGACAAGGTGAGTGATTATGCCTTTTTACGAAAAGTCAAACGTTTCTGAACGTCAAAGAATTTTGAAAAGTATCACTGAACTGAGAAAACTGAACGGGCGCTCTCACTGGGCACTGTCCTGTGAGGTATCACTTAAAAAACATGGGAAAGGCGCCCGATAGTACATGTCGCTTCTGTCAAGAAGCCACCGAGACAGCTAGACACCTGCTATGTGAGTGTGAAGCTGTTCATCAGAAACGGTTACGGCATCTTGGCTCAGGTTCCTAAAGCCTGAACAAGTAATGGATGTGGCCCCCAGAAAGGTGGTGAAGTTCATTGAGACTTTGCTGCCGGACTGGTAACACAGCGCGGGGATGCACAATAGATCTTAAGGTCAAGGTGCTGGCAAGGTCGGTTTGATCTGTCGCCCCTCTAATCTAATCTAATCTAATCACTGTATTTGTCAAAATAAAACAAATGAAAACACAGTGTTAATCATATTTTATTCGGACTTCATTATGCCTACTTTATGCGTGTTTGAATCAGCTTGTCAAGTTGTAAGTAAATTTGTTTTTCTTTGATGGTTCAAGCATGACATTTTATGTTTTTCTGTGTTCCATAGTGAAGTTGACGTAAGTCAATATATATCATAAATGTAAGAATAAAAATTTAACGATGGATAAAAGGAAGGAAATAAAAGAATATTAGTGTTGCTGATTGTTATTATTAAAAGAGAAAATCCCGGAAAAATCCTCACATTTTCACATGGTAGCAGGCAGTGGTTTGAAAATTTCATTACGATTAATCGAATAGTTGAAGGTATAGTCAGATTTAGTTTATTTCAAGAATCAGAATATTCCAGAAGGACGCTTCGACAAAATGGCCGATGAAATTATAAAAATTCCCATTTTCGACGGAAAAGATTATGGATGCTGGAAGAGAAGAATTGAAATGATCCTGAAAATGAAGAATTGTCAAGACGTCGTATCCAGAAGAATTAGAACGACCGACAAAGAAGATGAATGGAATGGTAAGGACTTGAAGGCTATCAATATAATATATAGCGGAATTAGTAATGATCAATTACAATTTATCCAAGATAAAGAAACTTCATTCGAGATCATGAAGAAGTTTGATGAAATGTATTTGAAGGAATCGACAGCTCTACAAATTTGTGTGAGAAATAAATTAGAAAGATTGCGGTTAAAAGACTTTGAAGATACTGCTTCATTTTTCACCGAATTTGAAAAACTTATAAATGAGTTAAAGAGTGCTGGGGCCACTGTTACCGAGAAGGAGAAGCTGAGCTATATGATCAAAATGTTACCAAGTTCATTGAGCTATGTTGGAGACTTAGTCGATGTGTTGAAAGAAGATGAACAAAATGTAGATTTTGTGAAAAGTAAAATCAGAATGATGGAACTAAAAGAACAAGAAGAAACTGGTAAACACAGTGCAAGCGTATTCAAGACCGAAAGAAAAAAAGAACGAAACTGTTTTAAATGTGGAAGGTATGGACATTTCAAAGCTCAATGCCCAAATATAAAGCCGGATGGAAATTCTTGGCAGCCAAGGGGAGGTATGCAATATCGAGGAGGTGGTTCTCAACAATATTGGCAGAACCGAGGAAATGGTAGTAGTCGAGGTAGTCGTTACAACAGTAATAGTCGAGGTGCAGGTCAACATCATCGAACAGGTGGTTGGCAACAGAGAAATCCAGAAGCTGGTATGAGCAGTTTCAATACAGAGGTTACTAAGGTAAAATCTAATTCAGAATACTCTTTACTTGAAGCAAATAATTGCACTGATAAAATCGAGTGGTTGTTAGATAGTGGATGTTCAGACCATATCGTCAATAATGATGAATATTTTCATGAATGTATTGTTCTCAAAACACCAATTAGTGTCAAAGTAGCTGATGGTCGTATATTGAAAGCAACTAAAGTAGGTACTATTTTACATGGATTCAATGTTTTTGGAAACATAGTTGAAAATAAATTGTTGAATGTTTTCTATGTGAAAGAAATGGATAAAAATTTAATTAGTTATGGAAAAGTTACAAAGAAAAACAAAATTGTATCAATTGGTAATATCTCGAAAATTTACAATGATAAGGGTTATGTTATTGCTGTAGCATACAGAACAAATGGTATATATCATATGACAAGCCAAATAATTAAAGTGGAAATAAACTATACATCGAAGAATAATATTTCTGTAGAAGAAAGATTTCATAGAACATTAGGACATGTAAATTTTAATTATTTGAAAACTATGTGTAGAAAACAAGTATTAGAAGGTCTACCAAGTGATTTAGAATGTGACATTTTTAAATGCGGTATATGTTTGAAAAATAAAATGCATAATTTATCATTTAACAATGAAAGAACCAGAGCAAAAGAAATTCTAGAAATTATACATACTGACTTAAATGGCCCACATTATACTACTGGTTTAAACGGCGAAAAATATTTTTTAACTTTCATTGACGATTTCAGTAAGGTTGCTCAAGTCTATGTTATTAAGTCAAAGAATGAAGTTTATGATTGCTTTGTCAAATACGTTAATTTGATTGAAAATAAGACAAATAAGAAAATTAAAAAGTTACGATGTGATAACGGTACAGAATACTTGAATAGTAACATATCTAAATTTGCGAGCGAGAAAGGGATTCATATTGAACCTTGTCCAGCGTACGTTCATGAATTGAATGGTACAGCAGAAAAATACAATAGAGATATAATGGATATGGCAAGATGTTTGTTAGATGAAGCTAAAGTACACAATCGTTTTTGGCCAGAGGTAATCAAAACTGCGACTTATTTGAAAAACAGAATTTTAACTAATACAGTTGTCAAAGATAAAACTCCATATGAAATAATGTTCGGAGAAAAACCTAGTGTAAAATATTTGAAACTTTATGGCAGTAGAGTTTTTGTGAGAGTGCCAGAACAAAAAAGAAATTCAAAATGGGATAGAAAAGCGGATTTAGGAATTTTGTTAGGGTATGAAAATGTTGGTTACAGAGTTCTAGTGAATAATAAAATAATAGTGGCTAGACATGTTGATTTCATAGAAGAAGGAACAACATATATAGATTTTGATTCAGAAAACAAGTTTGAGAATATTAGTGAAATTAGATTAAATGAAAATGAACATCCTGAGGATAGTACTAACAGGGAAAATGATTTAAGACGGTCAACTAGGGAAAAAAGAAAACCAGCTAAATTTAACGATGACAATTTTGTCTATGATAATGATTTTGTTTATGTTAATTATGTAAATGCGAACATTCCAAATTCATATAATGAAGCCATGACAAATGAAAATCATGAGAAATGGACAGAAGCTATGACTAGGGAAATGCATAGTTTGCTGAATAATAAAACATGGGTATCAGTTGAAAAACCTAAAGACAAAAAAATTCTTGATACAAAATGGGTTTATACTATAAAAAATGGTGAAGTTTATAAAGCAAGATTAGTTGTCAGGGGATATCAACAAAGTGAGTTTATTGATGATATTTATTCACCAGTTGCTAAAATGCAATCATTGAAAATACTTCTATCGTATTGTTGTAATAATGGGTTAATTATTCATCAAATGGATGTGGAAACAGCGTTTTTAAATGGTAAAGTTAAATCTGAGGTATATGTAAAACAACCTCCAGGTTTTGAGGATGGAACTGATGAAGTATTAAAACTTGATAAAGCTTTATATGGTCTAAGGGAGAGTCCAAGAGCATGGTATGACTGTTTCGATGAATATTTAAGAGATTTGAAATTTGAAAGAAGCAAAAATGATAACTGTTTGTATATATTGAAAGAAGAAAATGATATTTACATAATTCTTTTTGTTGATGACCTACTGATTTGTTGTAGAGATAAAGAAAGGTTGAATGAAATAAAATGCTTGTTACAAGAGAGATTCAAGATGAAAGATTTAGGCATTATTAAGACATATTTAGGTATTAATATAGATTATGACTTCAAAATTGGAGAACTGTCTTTAGACCAAACCAAATATATAAATTCATTAGGGGAAAGGTATGATCTAAAAAATTCTAAATTGTTTGCAACGCCAATGGAACAAAATTTGAAATTGTTACCTGCAGAATCAGAAAATGAAAATATTAAATATAGAAATTTGATAGGAGCTTTATTGTACATTAGTTCAGGTACAAGACCTGATATAAGTTTCAGTGTTAACTACCTAAGTAGATTCCAAAACTGTTATGATGATACTCATTATAAATATGCCCTAAGAGTTCTCAAGTATTTAATGCTAACAAAAAATTTAAAGTTGATGTATCATAAAAATGAAAATTCTGAAATATTAAAATGTTATGTAGATGCCGATTGGGCAGGCGATATAAATGACAGAAAGTCCACAACTGGTTACTTGATTAAAATGTATGACAATGTAATTTTTTGGAAGTCAAAGAAACAAGGTAGTGTAACAAAATCCTCTACGTCTGCTGAGTATGTCGCTTTATCTGAATGTGTTAGTGAGTTAAAAATTGTAAAAGATATTTTGTTTGATTTTGGAGTTGAATTCTCTGAACCAATACAAATTTTTGAAGATAATTCAGGTGCTATTAGTATAGCTAAACATGGGAATTTTACGAAAAACTCTAAATATATTGAAACACATTTTCATTTTGTTAATGAGAATTATTTGAACAGACTTATAGATGTAGTAAAGATTGATTCAGAGAATAATACTGCAGACATATTGACGAAAGCTCTAGGCCATGTCAAATTTGAAAAATTTAGGAAGGCATTAGGCCTGAAATAAGAGTTTAATTATTATTGTAATACAAATTTAAGGAGGTGTGTCAAGTTGTAAGTAAATTTGTTTTTCTTTGATGGTTCAAGCATGACATTTTATGTTTTTCTGTGTTCCATAGTGAAGTTGACGTAAGTCAATATATATCATAAATGTAAGAATTAAAATTTAACGATGGATAAAAGGAAGGAAATAAAAGAATATTAGTGTTGCTGATTGTTATTATTAAAAGAGAAAATCCCGGAAAAATCCTCACATTTTCACACAGCTAATTACGAATATCCTATTTAATTTTTTGCAGGCTGATTATTGTGAAGATTCTTCACCACAAGAAGTGAACAATTCGGTGGAGGCTGTAACCTTCACCTGGGATACCTTGAATCCTTTTTATTGTTCGAAGCCGAGGAAATTAGAATTGGCTGAGAAATATTATAATAAACAAAGCGATCGAAACTGCCGAAGGTAGTCTGTCGATTGACTTGGATTTTTGTTCAATGATATTTTCTTCATTTCTTAAAATAATGTTTTCTTTTTTCTCATGATTCTAGAGGATCTTCATTAATGATTTCATGTTCACATAATTCAGAGACTACTACCATTGAAATTCTTACCTTATGCGAGGTTGGGTCACTGAGTGTCCCGAATAGCCGAATCCTCTATTCCTTATAGATTTTTTTTTCACTTTCTTGACATTCCTTCAGCTATTTCGAATTTGTCATGCCTACACAAACTCCCATATCGTCCCGAACAAGAAAGGTTGCCTCTCCACCAGCTCAATCTTCGTATCGGGTGCTTTCACTATCTCTCCTTTCTAAGATCCTTGTTGCCCTTTTTTGGTTCTTTCCTCCTCACTATCACCAGCCTGTAAACAGTTTAATTGAATAAATTAATATATTGTTATTATTATTAATATTAATAAATTAAATGAATGTATTATCGAAAGAATATTATAGTCAGTTCAAATATATGATATAGCTATACAGGCTGATTCGAAAGTATTTTGACTTATAATATGTCGGAAAACTCAACGTTTTCAAGATACAAGCTATTGATTTCCAATTTTCTGTTTTTTTTTTCAATAACTACGTCTATTATGACATCCTTATATCTTGGAAACTAAACATTTTTGGAGATATATCTATTTGGATAAGTCATATAATAAATAACAATAAAATTTATTATATTTTTATATCAGAATATTTTGAACAACCCTGTACAAAAAAAATTGGCGCTTGAAATTGATGAGTTTGATTATACTGTTATCATATAAATTGACGTCTGACATCTCATTTAATAAGAATTTTTGTGTTTGTTCCTCAATATTTCATTATGTACAAACAATGTTAATTTGTGATAATCATTTCCTTTATGTAGAATTTCCAAATTGTCAAAATTAGTTTTGTGTTTTGATTATGTTGAGTGGTTACCTGGAGCTGATCTAGGTTGGTTTCTCTGGTGTTCGTTGAACCGTGTTTTCATGTTGCGTGTGGTCATGCCAACGTAGAAAGCGGGACAATCAGAACAATTGATTTTATATATACTTCTTTATTCTTCTTGTTTTCTTTTAGCTTTGTTATTGATTGTAATAGTTTATAATGATGTATGTCGCCTATTTATTAGGGTGTAGACTGTAGTTGTATTTACTTACAATCCGATAAATGTTTTCATGTAAATTTGTATAATAGGGTATAGCTAGAAAACGTATTTTAGTAGAAATGTGAGGGTATATTTTTTCTTCAATAATGTTTTCCTTTTTATAAAAGGATGAATATTTGATCGATATATTCTTAGTATATTGATTGTTATAGCCTATTTGATAAATAATATTATAAGTTTTTTTTTATAATTTTCTGGGGTTAGAGGAATATTCAGTCGATTAAATAAAAAGTTGAAGGCAGCTCGTTTCATTGAGGGGGCATGATAGCCTTATCACTTCTTCTTTTTCTTTTTAATTTATATTTGTGTGATATCCTCATAACTTTATCTGAAAAATTCATATATGCCGATGATATTGCTTTGGCTTTCCATCATTTAGATTTTAAAACCATTTAGAAATTTTAAAAGAATTATTTCTTCGATTGGTGTTTATGTCCAAATGCTAACAAAACCGAAGTCTCACGTTTTCATTTGGATAATCATCAGAACTATAGAAAATTGAATGTTCTTCTTTTGGTAATTCTTCTCTCAAAACATAATTTCAAGCTCTAGCCTTAGTGTACTCTACTGCCGAATATTGTTGCCCTGTTTGGCTCAACAGTGCACATGTACAACGATCGATGCACAATCAAATTTTTCCATGGTACTAGTGACTGAAACAATAAAATCAATGCACCAACTCCATGGTTACCAGTTCTTTCAAACATTGCTCCTCCACATAACCGCAAGACAGGCCATTACTTCGAAAAATTTGGAACAAATTTAATTCTTCTGTAAATTAATATCAAATACTCTCCTATATTCGAGACAATAAGATTCCTCGATTAAAATCACGTAAACCTTTTTGGTCAAATATTTTTCTGAACTCAAATGAAAGTGATAAAGCAATTGGCAATCCGAGTGGAACACATGTAATATTCAGAACAAAGATTTAATAACTGATCCCTCGAATAAAGTTCCTGGATTTGATCTTCCAAGGAAAATATGGATGTTCTTAATCGTATAAGAACAGGTCCTGGACGTTGCAATAGTATGCTTTTCAAATAGAATTCAGTTGATAGTCCTAGTTGTGAATGCGGAGAAGCAGAGGAGACAATTGAACATCTGATAATAAGTTCCATATATGAATTTCAGAATGCTTGAGAGCTCCACATGAAATTACCGAGTCGTTTTTGAATTGGGTTATTTCAAATCGATTTAATAGATCCTATCATTTTATTTTCTGTTTTTTTTTCCTGTTTCGATTTTTCCGTTTCAGATTCAGAATTCCGAAGGAATCGTGGAGAGGATTTCGGTTGGACCACAGCAGTCTATAGAGAAAGCCTGGAACACAGTTTGGTACCGCCGCATTGAAACGTCGACGGGAGGCCTACTTTACGAGTATTGATGCGATAGCGAGGGATGCGAATATAAAACTGCATTGAAGGCACGGCATTAGCAATTTTCGAAGGAATAAACAATATTTGACCCTACTTAGTCATATAATTGAATAGCTGTGCTTGAGAATCTCAATCATAATGAATCTGAATAGTAGATATTTGTTATTCAATTTATTGTTCAGAAAGAACAGTCGCGCTCCCAATAATATTTTTCGACCTATAATCCAAACGGGAATTTATATGAATTTGATCAATTAACAGAACTACGACACGATCTAATATCGGCAAATTGCGAGATACATTCGAAAGATAATTTTGATTGCCATTATCAGAATTAGGTGATATTTGTAACGAAGATGAAATTGACCTTAAAACCTTTGTGTAGGTAAAATGAAAAATTTCTCATCAATTCATTGCATGAAGCAAACTGGAATGAAATATAAATGACATTATTATTGTACTTGAGAAGTACTTAATTTTATTAGAAAGAATTTGCCTCAATTGTGTAGTAATGATTCGGTAATGATTTCAATTTGTCTCAGTTTGTCGAAATTTTCATATGCCTATCTAACAAAAATGCCTCTAAGGAAGATAAAGAACATTGCAGCAAATCTAATGAATTTTTTAAGATCTGAATCCTCATTGCCTACTAGACCAGGGCCGAAACTTCAAAAATGGTAAAAAATGGAAAAAAATCGCAGTAGAATGAAACCCATTAGAAAAGGAGGGGAATATGATCAAAATGAAAGGAAAAAATAAATTACGGTCGATCTGAGTTCGGGAAGTGGGAGGGGTGAGTTTTTAAGGGTGAAAAATGGTTTTCCTTGATTTCCGGCAAAACTACAAGTTCTATGGAAAAAAATTGAATGGAAAAAGTTGTAGGTAATGAAAAGATCTACAACTTTTGTATCGACAATTTTTTCACATAACCTCAAAATTTAGGTGAAAAATTCAAAAAACCAAGTTTTGGTTTTTATCTATATCTTTTCAAAAAAAATTTTTTTCTACGAAATTTTGTGAAAACTTACCTTATTATGTCCCAAATACACTGTAATTTATTTGATTTAAAATATGATGTTTTCGTCTTATTTTTACTTAATATCAAAAAAGCACCCCAATTTTCAATCGAAAATTCTGACGTCAAAATATCAGCTTTTTTCAAAAAGTTTAAAGGCTTTTTCTTCATTGAAATAATACTTTCTGATGGTGTGAAAAAAATATACATTACTATAAGGAGTGTTCTCAGAATCAACGATTTATGAAACCCACCATTAGAGTAACTCAGTCCCCACTTCTCTATGAAATAACTTACAATGGGTTAAAAACTAACCAAAAGTCACTCAAGTATATGAATTATCTCAAAACAGCAATAAATAGTCATCTAAAATATTATTTAAACAAGATTCTACAGCTTTTTCAAAATATTGTAGATGTCTTATTAAATATTAACTTTATTAACTTATTTTTTGTTAATTATAGAAGTATATTTTATATTTTTTCGTTTTTGAATGAAACAGGAAATCTTACGTTTTTTGAGTAATTAAAGAGTAAATTTTAATAAAAACCTCAAAATTGTACCTACATTAAAAAAAATTTCGAATTTGGGTTTTTTCAATTTTTTGCATTTCTGAGAACATTTCTATAATGTATAATTTTTTAAACCATCAGAAAGTAGATATTTCAATGAAGAAATCATTATGTACAATTTTGAGGTATTTATTAAAATTTACTCTTTAATTACTCAAAAAACGTAAGATTACCTGTTTCATTCAAAACGAAAAAATTACAAATTGAAATATACTTCTATAATTAACAAAAAAATAAGTTAATAAAGTTAATATTTAATAAGACATCTACAATATTTGAAAAAGCTGAGAATCTTGTTTAAATAATATTTTTAGATGACTATTTATTGCTGTTTGAGATAATTCATATACCTGAGTGACTTTTGGTTAGTTTTTAACCCATTGTAAGTTATTTCATAGAGAAGTGGGGACTGAGTACTCTAATGGTGGGTTTCATAAATCGTTGATTCTGAGAACACTCCTTATAGTAATGTATATTTTTTCACACCATCAGAAAGTATATATTTCAATGAAGAAAAAGCCTTTAAACTTTTTGAAAAAAGCTGATATTTTGACGTCAGAATTTTCGATTGAAAATTGGGGTGCTTTTTTGATATTAAGTAAAAATAAAGACGAAAACATAATATTTGAAACAGATAAATTACAGTGTATTTGGGACATAATAAGGTAAGTTTTCACAAAATTTCGTAAAAAAAAAATTTTTTTTGAAAAAGATATAAATAAAAAACCAAAAACTTGGTTTTTTGAATTTTTCACCTAAATTTTGAGGGTATGTGAAAAAATTGTCGATACAAAAGTTTTAGATCTTTTCATTACCTACAACTTTGCCATTTAATTTTTTTCCATAGGACTTGTAGTTTTGCTGGAAATCAAGGAAAACCATTTTTCACCCTTAAAAACCACCCCCTCCCACTTCCCGGACTCGGATCGACCGTAATTTATTTTTTCTTTCATTTTGATCATATTCCCCTCCTTTTTCAATGGGTTTCATCCTACTGCAATTTTTTTTTGTTCAAAAATTATCGACCCTGGTCTATACGTTTTTATAACGTGTAAGCAAATTTGTCAGTTGAGACCACCTATTGAGGTAAGATCGAAAGGAAGAATCCATTTCAAATCATTTGGAGGGATCTGAACATTTTTTATGAATAATTTTGTTAGAAGAAGGTTCTAGGTTTAACGGTTTCTATGTATTTGTAAAGAAACATCGACAGTTAATGATTTTTCTAAATTGAGTATTTAAAAAATAAATTGCTTATCCTTCTTAGTGTCAGTTGCAGGAACGTCCATTAAAATTTAAAGGTCCATTAAACTTTTAATCCTCCATTATTACAAGGAACTAATGGAGGATTAAGGGTTTAATGGACCTTTAAATTTTAATGGACGTTCCTGCAACTGAGCAATAATCTCCCAACCTGAAATATCTATTTTACTTGAATAATTATATAAGGTCATCAAAATCTAATAGGTATAATATCAGAGTTCATGAAGCTTACTTTTTCATTTTCCTGTCTTATAATAATATCATTTCTTCTCAACTGCGGATCGGTCCTTTTTTTTGGAGTCAGGATTCAGCGCAATGTATGAAAATGTGTTCTTTTATTCATTGCGCTGAATCCTGACGATTCATATGGCGTTTTCGGAAACCTACTCGATCACTAACTCGGGTTACAAATTGACGGATAAACAGTTCAATTGCTGTCAATTTGTAACCCGGGTTAGTGATCGAGTAGGTTTCCGAAAACGCCAAATGATGGTCACTGAACGGTTATTTCGTGAATTGGAACCTCGATTGGAACAAACCTATTGTTTTCGCGCCAAATTTACTACGAAGAATGGCGGAATTTATGGTTACATGGGTGCTCAAAAACTCGTATCTGAATGAATTAATGAATATAGCAAATAAAATACCCTAATCAAATTTTCAGGTTAATGGTCGAGAGGGATTAATTAACTCAATAAAGGCAGTATATCGGTGGTAGGAATATAATGGAAAAATTACTTGAATATCAAATATTTCGAGCTTGGGGGGGGGGCCCATACCTTTTAAACTAGGCAGTGGATAGTATGCCGACCGATCGGCAGGATATTTTTTTTTAACGGCCGATCGGTCGGCATACTATCACTTCATCGTATTCTGCCGACCAGCAGCAGATCGGCATAACCTAAATTAATTATTTGGAATTTGGACATATTGAATTAAAATGGAGGTAGAGTCAGTATTTTATAGTTTAGAAAAACTCCAAACATTTATTAAAGAATACCAAGATAAAACTTTGTGCAACTATTTATGAGAGATGCCAAACATTGAATTCTGTGAAAACAAACAAACCAAACAGAGTAAAATTGCCAAAGAAGAATTAAAGTATTATTCAATTGTATATAGTTGTATAAAAGGGGGTCGCAAATTTTATAGTAAATCTGCAGGAAAAAGAAACTATGGTAAGTGCAAACATACAGTACTGCTTACTAATATTCACCTTCATTCTATCAAATATTGAAATATTTGTAGAACAATGAAAGAAGAATGCAACTTCAAATTAAAAATTCTCATTATCAGAGGATGGCCAGAGTTTAATTTTAAAAGAAAAATTTGAAACACATAACCATACAGTGTCTCAGAAAATTTACAAACACTATCCAAAAAAAAGGAAGTTAAATTCTGAAGACCAGTCTGAAGTCGAAAAATTATTGGATATGAAATGCAACAAAAGATGGTGCAGGACTATGTCTCAAGAAAAAGTAATAAAACT
The DNA here is from genome assembly GCA_013421045.1 of Propylea japonica. Classification (NCBI taxonomy): domain Eukaryota; kingdom Metazoa; phylum Arthropoda; class Insecta; order Coleoptera; family Coccinellidae; genus Propylea; species Propylea japonica. The sequence goes on from CM024246.1 coordinate 54,800,106, forward strand.
GTAACTTTACGAGACCTAAGCAATATTAGGAAGCAGTCTACAAGACATTTACCTAAAATGATCTTACAGAGGTAATTGAATTTTTAAAAAAAACAAAGGAGCAAGTGTTGAAGTTGTTACCAATAATGAAAATGAACTTCTAGGTATTTATTATCAAGATTATGAAATGAAACATTTTTATGAGTCATATCCTGAATTGCTCTTATGTGATGCCACATATAAATTGAATGCACTGCGTATGCCACTATATATTTTGATTGTTATAGATGGGAATGGGCATGGTGAAGTAGTGGCCACTTTTTTGTTGGCCATGAAACAGAACAGACCATCTCAAAAATGCTAAAAAATTTTTAAAATCAATAATGAAAGTTGGACCAAAACTGTTACAGTTATGACGGATAAGGACTTCGTTGAAAGGAAAGCTTTTAGCTATGAATTCCCAGGCACAAACACCTTGCTATGCTTATTTCATGTCTTAAAATCTTTTAGGACATCCATTACAGTTGAGAATATGGTAATTAATTCAGCACAGAGGGAATTATGTCTGGATATTCTTCAAAAAATTGCCTACTCAAAAATGAGACAGAATATTTAGAAAATGTTGAAAGTTTGAGAAATTTAGGTTTTACACGAGTTTTTAAATTTTATAGTAAAAAAGAGCATTTTACTTTTATATTACAACCACAAATCATTTGAATGTTTAAATAATAAAATTTAACATGTTTGTGCAAAATTTGCTGACCTTAATACTTTCTATGATCAGTTATTATTAACATTCAGAGTTTTAAGAAATGAAAGGGACCATGCTGCACACACTGTGCTACAAAAACATTATTCATTAACTAGTAGCTCTGATAAAAATGAACTTAAGTACAGCAAAGTTCTTACACCACATGCTTTTTATTATGTTAAAAGCCAATTGTCTTTATATAGAAAAAAACATGAATATTAAATACAACCAAACAAGACTCATGTACTTGCACATTCTGGAAAACTATGAAATTACCGTGTCAACACATTTTTTCATTTAGAGACAAGTTTAACTTATCTTTATGATGATCAATTAGTTGATAAAAGATTTATGAAAGATCATTACTTAAAATCTCACTTTGAAGATAATGCTGTACATACTAACACTAATAATAATTTTGGAATTTCATCAATTGAGAGTCAAACTCGGATACTCAATAGTAATGAAAAATGGAAATCTGCTACTTTAATATTTCAAAATTTGGCGACTGTAATTAGTGAATTAGGAACATCTGAATTCCACAAAGCAATTAATAATATTAAACACTTGGTAAAACTTATAAATGAACACAGAGAATTTCAAATTGTTGAAGTTATTAATGAAAACACTGAACAGGATTCCTCAACATTGCAGCCTGATGAATTTTCAGCTTTTTCGTTAAATGCAACTAATGTTTATGATATTGGTATTGATCAAATGTTTTAGCTAATGATACAAATGTAAATTCGTAAATCCGGAGATGCTAATTACTGAGTTAAATACTGTATGTGATAATGACAACACTGATAATGTCCCTGATCTCAATATAAATGTAACACAAGAAATAATGAAACACAATTTATTAATAATAAAAGTATCTTGGCAAACACTGACAATGCCACTAGTCTCATTACAGGCATATTACCTGATTTTAAAGAAACTGACTGTTATTATAGAATTAGATTACATTGAACCAAAGAGTAGTTTAGGTAACCCTAACTGTGATAGGCAAACAAGTTGTGCAATATTAACCAGTTTTGAAAACAAAGTGATATTTGTGATATAATTGATAAGTCAAATGATACTGTTGAATATGCATGTGACAACGACCAACCCCTTCATTCATGTAATGATAGTGAAACACCAACTATAAATACTAATATGATAAAAAATATTCGTTTACCAGTAGTGATGAAGAAACGTGGTCGCCCAAAGGGACTTGGTTTAACAGTAATAGGAGTTAAAAAAAAAAAGGACTGTTACTGGCTTTTCAAATAAATCTGCTACTGCACGACATAAGCAAATACTATCAACATTCATATATGATAATAACAAAATAAATTCATAATATACGAGCAAAGCTTATAGAATGTGGAGACTTGAATATGCACTTTGATAAATAAATTCAGTCATATTGGAGTCTGAAGTTAGGATTTCTGAATAGAGAAATATTCACTTCAAATGCATTTGAGAAATTTAAAGTCTGATATCTGAAAAGAAAAAAAAACCGAAGTGGTTTTGTAAAGTATGTGAACTGGTAGCTGAAGAGAATACTGTAAGATGTGATTCATGCTTATTTTGGTTTCACATCAATTGTACTAGTACATTGAAAAAACTACCATCTAAAATGTAGCTTGGTACTGCATTCACTGTAGGCCACATTGATTGTTATACTTAACAGGTTTATTTTGTCTTTTTTTTATTCTTAAATATTTCACAATATTCTCTGTATTTCATCAATTAAAGCTCTTTAGTTATATAAAGTATGTTTTAATGCGGTCTTGCTTGGTATTGCATTCACTGTAGGCCACATTGATTGTTATACTTGAAAGGTTTATTGTTTGTTATTTTATTCTTCAATATTTCACAATATTCTCTGTATTTTATCAATTAAAGCTGTTTTGTTATATAAGTATGTTTTAATGCGCTCTTGCCCTTAACGATCGGTCGGCAGAATACGATGAAGTGATAGTATGCCGACCGGTCGACTGGTGTGAAGTTATCCACGGATTTACGCCAACGGTTTATGAAGTACGGTGCATCGATGAGAGTCTACCGTCGATTAGGGCGGCGGCATTGCCAAATGTTTTCACGTTTTCGATCGCCTAGAATTTGTTCTATCATGAAATAAAGAGTAAAATGAATATTTTTTGAATTGATAATGCGAATCAATCATCATATGAATTAAGGCGGTCGTCTGGAACTTCAAAAAAAATGGAATTTTGGCCCAGCCACGGCTTTCTCCGCGGGAGAACACATTCATATCAAATTGGGACCCCAATTCCGGTTTTTTTCGGTGGAAAATCGTATTGAAATTGATCATCATTTATGAATTCAATCAGTCGTCGGAATTGCAAAAATCGAAATTTTGATCCATCCACGCTTTTCTTACCTGTTGCAATTTCGTAATTTCGACACAGTTTTACTTTTATCTCACTTGGAAAAGCGCGTACCTCAAAAATCTCTTCACAAAAACGTTCTGCTCGGCGCATAGAACGAACCGCAACTCTCAAAATAATTTGGGGCGCGACCGGAAAGACAGAAAATGAAAAAACTGTCATTTTGACACTTTTTTTGCTAATATCTCGCTCGGAAAAGCGCGTACCTCAAAAATCTCTTCACAAAAACGTTCTGCTCGTCGCATAGAATGAACCGCAACTCTCAAAATAATTTAGAGCGCGACCGGAAAGACAGAAATGAAAAAAACTGTCATTTTGACACTTTTTTGCTAATATCTCACTTGGAAAAGCGCGTACCTCAAAAATCTCTTACAAAAAACGTTCTGCTCGGCCCAGAGAATGTACCACATTTCTCAAAATAATTTGGGGCGCGACCGGAAAGACGAAAATGAAAAACTGTCATTTTGACACTTTTTTGCTAATATCTCGCTCGGAAAAGCGCGTACCTCAAAAATCTCTTCACAAAACGTTCTGCTCGGCGCATATAACAAACCGCAACTCTCAAAATAATTTGAGGCGCGACCGGAAAGACAGAAAATGAAAAAAACTGTCATTTTGACAGTTTTTGCTAATATCTCGCTTAGAAAGCGCGTACCTCAAAAATCTCTTCACAAAACGTTCTGCTCGGGCATAGAACGAACCGCAACTCTCAAAATAATTTGGGGCGCGACCGGGAAGACAGAAAATGAAAAAACTGTCATTTTGACAGTTTTTTGCTAATATCTCGCTTAGAAAAGCGCGTACCTCAAAAATCTCTTCACAAAAACGTTTCTGCTCGGCGCATAGAACGACACCGCAACTCTCAAATAATTTGGGGCGCGACCGGAAAGACAGAAAATGAAAAAACTGTCATTTTGACAGTTTTTTGCTAATATCTCGCTTAGAAAAGCGCGTACCTCAAAAATCTCTTCACAAAAACGTTCTGCTCGCGCATAGAACGAACCGCAACTCTCAAAATGATTTGGGGCGCGACCGGAGACAGAAAATGAAAAAACTGTCATTTTGACACTTTTTTGCTAATATCTCGCTTAGAAAAGCGCGTACCTCAAAAATCGCTTCACAAAAACGTTCTGCTCGGCGCATAGAACGAACCGCAACTCTCAAAATATTTGGGGCGCGACGGAAAGACAGAAATGAAAAAACTGTCATTTTGACGTTTTTTGCTAATATCTCGCTTAGAAAAGCGCGTAGTACCTCAAAAATCTCTTCACAAAAACGTTCTGCTCGGCGCATAGAACGAACCGCAACTCTCAAATAATTTGGGGCGCGACCGGGAAGACAGAAAATGAAAAAACTGTCATTTTGACAGTTTTTGCTAATATCTCGCTTAGAAAAGCGCGTACCTCAAAAATCTCTTCACAAAAACGTTCTGCTCGGCGCATAGAACGACCGCAACTCTCCAAAATAATTCAGATGCACATATGCTGTTCGCATATGCTCAAATTGATGGCCCGAGAAGTGAATAATTATTATAAAGATCAGAAAGTAATTGCTCACATGAAAGAAATTGTAGCTACAGGATATCTTATCAACGACTGGGATGTTTCTTGTGCTTGGTTTGAAAATCTATTTATAATAACCAACTCCGAAACAAAACCGAAACATTTAGAAAAGCTTTCAATAATTTATTGAATATAACTTTGTCTTCAAACAGTTTCTGTGATGTTGAACCCCTGAAAGGAGAAATTAAAATCAATTTAGATAAAAACACTCGTGGCACCTACGAAAATACAAATTTTCGTCAGTATTTCAAACAATTTGTATTAACTGTGGAGCTTGATTGTGATTATACATTACCTAGAAATGAATATATGCAATTAGATTTTTTCGAACATTTTTCGAAACATTATATGCCCTTCGTCTCCCTATGGAGTGGTATTCTCCTGAATAATAAAGAGCGTGTGAGTAATGTACCAGTTGAGAGATGGTTTGGCATAGTGAAAACATAATAGCAAATAAAGTAATGCGCCCAAAAAGCAGCAGGTTGATTAGAAAACTCAGTACTTTGTTGTTTTAACAGTTGGCGATTGGACCAAGCAATAGTTTTCAGGATACTTGAATTCGAATTATTCGATTATTCCTTCAATATTCACAAGTGCTCAAAAGATTCAGTCCTCCAGAAGCGGTACCTTTACCTTCGAAATTCGATTATTAATTAACTACGAATATTAACAGTTCACGCATTGAATTGAAAATTGTGTTAATGATTATTGGCGGATGCGATACCTTTCATGCGCGTTGTTGTAGAGCGCACCCACCGATATTTGAACCAGCCAGAATTTTTAATTTGTTTTTCAAGAGTCCACGAGTCCAAACTCTTGCTTCTCAAGAAAACTGGGAAAAGAAGGAAAAGGTGCTTCATAATAATTTTTCAGGAACAACACTCAAACGGGCTCTGGAAAGAAGCGAATCATTGGTTAGCAAACGGGAGCAAATTGATCCAAATTTATGCATTTATTGTAATAAGGGAAAATTGGAATTTGAAGCTGATTGGGTACAATGTGATGGATGTAATGGTTGGATACATCTAGTGTGTATTGAAGATTTGGAACAACTTTAAGTAGCGATTTCTTCTGTAAATTTTGTAAATTAATAGTATTGGGGTAAATGACATACCCTCGGACATACCACCTGACTATAAACATATTTGCTCTGCATATTTCAACAAAAATTACAAGAAAACTGATCAGGAATTGATGGAAACAGAAAATTCAACTGGAGATCAGAGACTCTCTAATAAATGGTTCGAAGAAAGACGCATTCGTGTGACCGCATCGAATTTCGGTAAAATTTGTAATAGTTGTGGTAATCAGAGTTTGATCAATATTTTTAAGGAAAGTAATAAACCATCAGTTTTAAAATCCAATGCCATTAAACATGGAACAAATAATGAAAATATTGCCATTTCGAATTATGAAGAACACACTCTCAGAAAGTGTGTTAAGTCCGGTTTGAGAATTCATAAAGTTTTTCAATTCATCGCTGGTCTTGCTTCTCAAGAAACCTGGGAAAAGAAGGAAAAGGTGCTTCATAATAATTTCTCGAAATAATTTCGAGTGAACACGATGCTGGCAGCATTGCTGCATGGCTCTTGAAGTATCGCAAATTTGGAAAATTTCCTATATAAACAGGAAAATGATTTTTGAAACCTGAAGCTATTCCGTCCAGGATTTCGTTATCGATTCAATGGTAAGTCTATTGGATATTATTAGGGTGTTTTATTCAAATTTGATTTGGATCAATAAATATCAAAATACAATATTTCTTATTTCAGTTCCAGTAGCATATCTCCAGATGAAACTATCCAGAACTTCAACAGCTACTGATTTGTCTGCTACACTGGTTACTTCTGATTTTTCTGCTACATTGACTGATTCAGATTTATTTAATAGATTAATGGCTTCAGATTTATCTGCTTGGTATCCCCGAAGTATTTATGGTAGCACATCCAACTACGTAAGTTTTACTTAATTTTTTTTAGGACCCCAAAACAAACAAAAAATTTGCCTTCTCCCTTGCGAAACGAAAACTTGCAAAACAGAAAAAGACGCTGAAAAAATTTAGGATGAAGAGCAGGTGACTGCTATAGAAAATTGCAGATATCTCAGGAGTCAGGACTACTGAATAATTTGAGGGAAATGAACCTTATATCCCAGAATGCTAAAGATTATATAGAGGTAAGTTAATTCAGCTTTGCATATATTTGTGGAATGTATTATTTTCAATATTTCAGACATCATTACAAGGTCCTAGTAGATATATGTAAATAGACTCATAAGGAGATCAAAAATTAGAAATTTACACATTCTCTTTTTGATTTATTGGCGGATGCGATACCTTTCATGCGCATTGTTGTAGAGCGCACCCACCGATATTTGAACCAGACAGAATTTTTAATTTGTTTTTCAAGAGTCCACGAGTCAAACTCTTGCTTCTCAAGAAACCTGGGAAAAGAAGGAAAAGGTGCTTCATAATAATTTTTCAGGAACAACACTCAAACGGGCTTGGAAAGAAGCGAATCATTGGTTACAAACGGGAGCAAATTGATCCAATTTATGCATTTATTGTAATAAGGAAAATTGGAATTTGAAGCTGATTGGGTACAATGTGATGGATGTAATGTAATTTGAGGGAAATTTTATTTATTTTATTTATATTTTTTATTTAGAAATAATACATCCAACAGACCGAAGTCCAATTACAGTGTATACAAAATTTGTTATCCCAAACTTAATACGCACATTAATTACAAACCAAAATAACATAATCTTAAATACAAACAAAAACTAATTCTGCAGAACACTCGACACTGAGCGAATAAACATTGGCAAAGACAAAAAAATATATCAACATCACTGAGGCTATTATAACTCCTACACATTTGTAGTAAGCGGACAAAAAAAATGGTGCTGAGTGTTAGGTACATTAAGATGAAAAGTTACAGGCGATCTTGACGCAAAACGAGGAACATGAAAGAGTACTGAGGAAAGTAGAAGCGATGAATCAATCCGGTTATTAAGTAATTTATATATAAACACTAAATCATTAATCTCGCGTACCTTTCTGAGTGAACTGAATCCAAACTCATCCAAAAGAGAATTATAATTATAATTTCGGGCCGGATAAAAGCCATGCTTTCTCAGAAAGGTGAATTTAAGAAATTTCCTCTGCACTCTCTCAATACAAGCTATGTACTTTGCCTGACAAGGATTCCACACTGAACTACAATAATTCAACTTACTTCTAACCAATGAGCAATAACAGAAGAAATTGCCTCTAAGGATGAAAACTCTCTACAATTACGAATAACAAAACCTAAAGTTTTCATGGCGCTAGCTGTTATGCTTTCTATATGCACAGAGAAGGTCAATTTTTGATCGAAAGTAACCCCAAGTCCTTGAATTCACTAACCCTAGTTAAAAGTTGGTTATTTACTTTATAATCAAAGACTATTAGTGACGCCTTCCTTGCAAATGACATGGTTTTGCACTTATCAATATTCAAAAAAAGTTCATTATCAACACACCATTTATGTAATCTATTGAGATCACTCTGCAGTAGAAGGCAGTCAAGAAAGTTCTTTATCCTTCTGTATAATTTGAGATCATCAGCAAACAGGAGTTTCTCGGAAAAAATAATATCTGAGATGTCGTTATAAATAAAAGAAACAACAGTGGTCCCAAATTCGAACCCTGTGGAACTCCAGAGGTGGCTGTAAACAAGAACGACCTCACACCCTCATATTCAACAAATGCACACGATCACACAAATAAGACTCCAAGAGAGCGATTATGTCAACCGAATTCCGAAATGGGAGAGCTTTCTCAGAAGTTGTCTATGCGGCACACGATCAAAGGCCTTGCTGAAGTCCGTATATACAACATCAACCTGATCTCGATCATCGAGTGACTCAGAAACATATTGGGTGAAAATACACAGATTCGATGCAGTACTGCGAGATCGGACAAACCCATGTTGATATTCCGACAATGACGTTCGAACATGGTTATAAATGATATCGGACAAAATTATCTCAATGAGTTTTGAAAAAAACAGATATCAGGGCGATCGGTCTATAGTTTGCCACATCCGAGGCCTTTCCCGATTTTAAGACTGGAGAAATACGCGACACCTTCCAAATATCCGGGAATGTTCCCGATCGTATCATTAGATTATATATTATACAAATGGGCGCACGAAAAGTTCAATAGTGATTTGACCAGTATTACCGGAACACCATCTGGTCCCAATGTATATTTATTTTAAGTTTTCTGGATGCAGATAGAACCATGTCATGAGTTATTTCATTGAGGGTCAAAGACGGCCGGTATCTGATATAGTCTCAGTCCGGTTACAGCAATTCGACAATGAAGCACCGCTGGTATATACGCTTTTAAAATTCATCGCAAATGCATTGACGATTGCCTCAGGAGTTGACAAAGTTTCATCATCAAACTTCACTCGACCAGGTATCCGGGACCTGTTTCTCTTAGAATTCACATAACTCCAAAAATTACGGGGATCTCTTTTAAGATTAGTTTCCGACCTCTGTATATATTCTCTATAGGAAGACTGTATAGTACTCTTGACTGAACGCCTCAAACATTTTAAACGTTCAAGATAAAAAAGTAATTTATGTTTTCTATACATCTTCAAATAATGATTTTTAATTCTGATTTTTTGAATCAAATCTTAGAATACCATACCGGAAACTTACGAGAGCAGCAGCTCTTTAAAGGAACACATTCCAATATAACATCCTGAATAACATTGTTGAAATAGTACTAGCATCATTAACATTTTTAACATTACCCATGTGTCGATGCCAATCAATTTCACCAAGAAGCAAACAAAATTTGTGGGAATCATTTTTTTAAAGTCATAACGTTTCGCACGAAAGAAAAAATCTCTACAATAGATAGAAAAGGTGAAACGCGCACAATAAGACCCGGATGATGTAGATCAATCGGCACTAGTGGATCATCATCGAGTTGTACTTCACAGGTCACTTCGAACTTACGACAACCAAATCAAGCAATCTATTATTATGGTTTTTGACTCCATTGCACTGTTTCATATCACAAAAATCTAAAAACTGTTAAAACGCCTGGTTAAACTGGTATGGTGATTACATTCATAGAAGTTCTGGAGCTCAGGAATATTGAAATCGCCTAAAACTATCACACTGCCAAGATCATGCATTCCCTCTAGGAACTCGAGAGAAATTCGTCATACTCATCGAATGAAATATTGGTGGAATGTAGACTAATATGATAGTCCATACATAAATGATTAGATCCCGAAATCTTAACCACTATAATATCTACTTTGTCAACGGGACAGTCTATTTCACATTCTTCAGAGGTATACTTATCCGCATCAACCGCCAACAATACCCCTCCCCCACGAATCCCAGTACTACGGTCCTTACGATAAACTGCATAATTTTGAGGAAACAGTTCACTATCCAATACCCACTATTCAACCAACTTTCGCTGATAGCCACAACACCGCGACCACGGCCAGTAAATTTTTCAGGAAAATATGCGTCTTAGTATTCAATCCTCTACAGTTCTGATAATAAATATCAAGTTCATTAATGCTTGTGTTTTTACTTAATTGACTGTTGGACGAGTTTGCAGGTTTTTTTTTACGATCGATGGGTGTCACCATCGATACTTATTCATTATGTCATCTTCCCCATTTCTTACGATCCACCAATTCCTGACGAAGTGTAGCACAAAATAATTACGCTGTGACGGTCAGGTCAGGTTTGACATAGATATTCTTGAATTTATCAATACTCTGCAATTTTTTGTTATTTCTTATAAGCATCGATACATCCGCTTTGTTCGGCAGAGAAAATTTCACAGGCCTAGACTTTCCCTGAAGCGGCTTACCTAACCTGTGCATTTCAGGGTGTTTATATTGGCACCAGAATAACAGA
>CM024246.1:54810841-54868324 GCA_013421045.1 Propylea japonica
AGTAACACTAATATATTGCTGAATAGCTTGTATATATTGCTTTCACAATTTTTTATCAGAATTCAAATGAAAAGTATACCATCCAACACCAAATCTTAAGGGTTTATACATATTTCTCCTCAATATAAATCCTCGTATGAAATGAAAATCTTTCATCGACCCTGTCAAACCAATTCCTTGCTCATGTTATGCACGAACACAAACCTCACAAGAAATAACTAATTTCATTTTGAAACCTTTTTCATAAGCTGGATAACGAGATAATATTTTCTATGGAGAATGTTAGTTTTCCTGATGGAGCAGATTTACATTTAATTACATTTCACTTCGTATTCGAAATAGACACACTGATATATTGCCGAATGGCTTGTATATATTGCTTTCGCAATGTCTTACCAAAATTCAAATGAAAAGTATACCATACGACACCAAAATCTTAGGGGTTTATGCATATTTCCTCTTAATATGAATTCTCGAGTAAAACGAAACCCTTTCATCGAACATGCCAACCCAATTCCCTTTCTCATTTTATGCGCGAACACAAACCTCACAAGAAATAACTAATTTAATTTTGAAACCCTTTTCCTGAGCTGGATAACACGAAATCCTTTATCCTTCAATTTTCTCACTTGAGCTAATAAATCCTGTAGGATTCAAACTCACCCAGCCATGCCTCTGCTCTCCATTTTGTTGGCCAATTTCACATCTTTGGAGTACTTAGTCGTCGAAATGCCACAGCCTTTGGCCCAATACGCAAGCCAGAACAGCAGTCGCAATTCTCACAGCCAAATATCGAATTTTTAAGTGTAAATATTCTTAAAATTAAGTTATGATCCTTCGTAGTAGTCTCCCTTTAGCTGGATGCACCGGCGCCACCGTTGGATCCACGATTGGAAGCACCCCCTGAAGCCTCCCGAAGATAGGTCCCTTAGCACCCGTGTCGTGACACTTTGCACCTCCCTACGCGCCGTCGTATCGGTTGCCCTTGAGGTAGGACTTCAATCTTGAAAAGAGATTAAAGTCGCAGAGAGCCAGGTCCGGGCTGTAGGGGGGTGCGGAAGCGTTGGAATGCCGTTTGGGGTCAAAGAATCGAAGCTCTTTCTGCTCAACTGTGAGCACTTTGGGAAGCATTTTCGCGCACAACTTGCGCATCCCTAAATCTTCGTGTAGCATCTGTCGAATGGTTTCCTTGTTGATATCCAACTCGTCGTCCAACATTCTGAGGCTTACCCGACGGTCTCCGAGCACACGCACGAGCACGCGATCGACGTTTTTTGCCGTTCGAGAGGTGGAGGGAGCTCCCTCACGTGGATCGTCCTGCAGCGACTCCCTGCCTTCCCTGAACCGCTTACCCTACTCGTAGGCAGCTGTTTTTTTCAGGCAATCATCCTTGCAGACGTCGGTTAACTGTTTCATAATTTCCGCGGAACTTACACCACGTTTGACCAAAAATTTGACCACTACTCTTTGCTCAGTTTTTTTATCACACATTTTCGCGACAAGGGGACCAAACACGCCGATGATCAAAGTACTGTAAAACACGAACTGAACAACTGATCGAGACGAAACTAACACAGACTGACGCGGAAATTAATCCTCTTTCGAATGACACCAACGCGAACGCCGTAGCATAACGAGATCCAGCAGTGCTGCCACTTTCCGGAAATTAAATTGACAGACCTCGTAAGTGTGGTACTTCTTGTAAAGCCAGTAGGTAAATGTTTGACATGAAATAGTAAATAAGAGTGATGTTGATCAGGTGAAAGGTAGATGTTTTTAGTTGATAAACAGGACACGTACTGAGTTATTCCACTTACTGTATAGTTTAGGTCATAATTTTATATTTCGACACACACCTCAAAAGAAATTACCAATTTCAATTAGATACCCTTTTCATAAGCTGGATAACTCAAGTTATTTATCCGTCAATTATCCCAGTTAAGCTGATCAATCCTCTAGCATTCGAACTTACCCAGCCATGCTGCTGCTTTCCATTTTGTTGGCCAATTCCAAATCTTCGGACTAGATGTTGAACTGCCACTGCTTTTGACCCAATACGCCAGGCAGGACAGCAATATCAAATTCTCACGCCAAAATATTGGCGTTTTTGAAAGAATGTGAATAAAAAAGTTGTCTTTTTATTATCTACAACTTTTCCATTCAACTTCTTGTTGAAAAACTTGTTATTTTACTCAAAAATTCTCCCCCTACCACGGTGAAGCTTTGATCAGGAAATAGGGCATCGCAATGAGGTTATTCAGTTGATTTTGAAGGGTTTGCGATAACTGATTCAATATCAGAGTTATTCGGGAAATTATATTGATAGATGTTAGATTTACTAGCAGATGTGGTTGGTACTTCTTGTGAAATCAATTAGGTAAATGTTTGATATAGAATAGAAAATAAGAGAGACGTCAATCAGGTGAAAGTTTGATGTAATGCCGTTAATAAACAAAACACGTATACCGACTTATTTCACTTACTTCAATACTTTTACCATCATTTTATGCACGGACACAAACCCCCTTTATCCTTCAATTTCCTCACTTGAGCTTATAAATCCTGTAGGATTCGAACTTACCCAGCCATGCCGCTGCTTTCCATTTTGTTGGCCAATTCCACATCCTTGGAGTAGACGTCGAACTGCCATTGCCTTTGGCCCAAAACGCCTGCCAGCACAGCTCCGGTGTGGATTCCCACTCTCATATCCACTGGGGAGTTGGCAGTCTGCTGGACATATCTGGAATTGAAGAAAATATCCGTGAGGAACAAATATGGTCCCTGTGAGACCAATTAGGGGAAAGTTTGATTAGGGAATAGGAGTGAAGTTAGTCGGTTGAAATGTGGGAGGTTCAGCTTACCGATTTATATTCTAGGAGAGGTTGTTTATGAAATTACATTGAGAGATGATAAAATTGGATGAAAATGAAGTTGTTATATTGAGAAAATACGGTCGGTTCTTTAATTCTATGAAACTTATCAGATGAAGGCTTGATTTGAAAAAAGGAAATCAGAGTGAATTCTTTCGGTTCATATAGGTAAGGTGTTTCAATGAGAGTGCACTACTCGATTTGCGCTACATGTCATAGTCATAATTTCACATAAATATTATGACAAGACAGATCGGAAGTTGACAAAGGAGAGTTAGTAAAAATTGAAGAAAAGGCGTCCCGATTGTCAAAAATTATTGACGAGATGAATGTTTGAATACTCAATTCATCCGTGTGTGCAAAAAATAATCAAAAGTAGGTATCAAAAGTGATGAATCGGTTACTGACTGGAAACCGAAATGAGCTCGTGGAGGTTGTTCAGAACACAACACAACATCACGGCTTTGCGCCAAAGTGTGACAGAAAGGCCAGAGACAATTGGCAAACGTGCACGCAAAGACATTTCAACATGCAGTTTTAAGCGATTTTTCACTTAAGGCTTAGAACTGCACGACTACAAAATCAAAGTTTGCTCCTGATCTTGTCATTCCCTGGTTTGGTGACCAGAGTTGTCAGAGAGTTGTGTTCAAAATTTTCAAACTTCTAGCATAGGAGTTATTTAAAAGAATTTAAAGCCTACATTAGACGCTGAACCGATGAAATACAACCACATGTATTCAAAATTATTGAACATTTCTTCAAATAGGTACCTAGGCATATGCATCAAAACCTTGGTGCCTCATTATAAGAGATTTTGTTCCACACATAATTACCAATACAAAAAAATGTGTATGTATGTTTCATTGAACACTGAAATTTTACGCTCATATTGAAACACCTAGAGCTCTACTTCTATTCAAATCTTCACGGATTATTTCGCACATCTCCTCTTATGCAGATGTTGGAAGATTTACATTGCATTGTTTATGAAAATGTTAATTTCACTTACTTTATAGCTTTCACCATGGAAAGACCCATATGAACGCAGAGCACCGCATGATCTGGCCGTTCTCTAGGGGCTCCACTTATACAGTAATAGCAATCACCCAAGATCTTGATTCTCAATTGTTGGTATTTCTGTAAAAGAATAAAAAATTTCATCAATTCCTCTTTTTCGTACGAACTGGACAGTATGGACTATGAATGAACAGAGTGATTTTGAATAGATCAGTAAAATACAATTAATCAACTGTCTCAGAATCCCAAAGTTCAAACAATGTATGTGTATGCTTTCATAGCAAAAATTTGCGATAATTACTCACTTGAACTATATGGCGTAAATGTTATTTTATGTTTGTTATCATGGTCAAGAGATAAAGCTCAAGCTAGATGACACGATTGAATTTGCTCGCTTGTTAAGATATTTTTGAAAAAAGAAGAAGAAAGCCCTGACGTGGAAAGTTTTTGAGCATTTGGTCATATTTTGAAGACGACAATTCGAATTCGATCATTCCGAGTGCTGTTAGTTCCATTTTATTCAATCATGAATTCATCCTTTCAGTTTGAATCATAAGCCTACTCGGTTTCGAATTTCGAAAGGAAATAATTCATTCAAAACTTTCAGTTTTCGTATTTCGTAAATATTGTTTTTTTTCTCATCATTACTCGAGAACTGTTCGACCGATTTGTCACATTACCGAATTCAACTGAGCTTTTTCGACCCTGCATCTACCCTGAAAACTTTGAGTCTTCAGCTCCTTATGTCCAAAAGTTAAAGTTTTCAAGGTCAGATGGTTGAGTAAAATTATTCGTGATCTTGGATTGTTCTTTATTGAGTACAGCAAAGATGTTAAAGACCACTTCTTGCTCAAGATTCGAAACAACAAGATATTTGCAAAACTGAGGATCCAAATTCGAATTTTTTGTTCATTCATGAATTTCATTTTTTTTTGTTCGAATCCTGAGCTTAATGGATTTACGAACGAATTGAATAACAATCAATAATTCCCTGAAGATCCAAATTTTTACTTATCTTTAATTTTCATGAGCAATAACCGATTAAAAACTTCTGACTTGTAAGAAATAATTTATATTGATTTCCGAAGCTCGAGTATACTTAAATATTCAGTGACAAATAACTACAATATAAAAGACAAACATCAAATTTCGAACAGAATTGAATCACTAATTCAGGTGAAGTCATTACCCATTACAAGCACAAACAGTGGAACTCATTAGCAAGATTGATAAGTTGAGTTGACAAAGCTCGTTCAACATTTTTACAAGCTTCTGTGCAAAATATGTTGAAACGAAAGTTAAAGCGTTTACGGCCTGACGGTTGAACAGAATTGTTCTTCACATGGGATTATTCATTATTAATTATGGTCTGGTTGGTTTAGATCACTAGGTACATGCTCAAAATTTGAAACTCCAAGATATTTAAGCAAAAGTATAACATGCTGGTTTTTATTTACAACAACGCCAAACTGATGACTTGAATTTGAATAGTCAGCTCATTCCTGAAATGCAGTTTCTTTCTTGTTTAAGTTTTAGCTTTATGAATCTACGAATAAAATAATGAGACCCATAATTCCCTGATGATCTAAATTGGACTTTCGATCTTATTTCGTTAGCGACGAATGCTAAAAACTTTTGACGTCTCAGAAACAATTTCAACTGATTTTCAGAACTCAAGCCTTCATTTTGCCACACCTGATTCAAATCTCTAATGAGAAATAACTACAATATAAAGACAAACATAACTTTCGGACAAATTGAATCACTAATTCAGGTAATGTCATTACTCATTACAAGCACAAACAGTGAAACTCATTAGGAAGATTGATGAGTTCAGTTGACACACCACCAGTTTTAATTTCCTATCTCAGCGAGTTTGTCGAGTCTTGTGACAAAGCTCGTTCAATATTTTAACAAACTCCTGTGCAAAATATGTATGTTGAAACGAATGTTAAAGCGTTTACGGCATGACGGTTGAACAGAATTATTCTTCACATGGGATTACTCATTATTGAATATAGTCTGATTGATTTAGATCACTAGGTACCTACATATTCATAATTCGAAGCTTCATGCTGGTTTTTATTTACAAGAACGCAAAACTGATGACATAAATTCGAATGAGATTAAGTAGGAATTGTAATAAGACACACTATATTATATTAATCATTATAATCTTCTGCGATCGATTTCGGTATTATTTCTTCTTCAGGCTGAAACTATACAAATGTAGAACATGTATTAAGGTTAGAATATGCAACTTGTTCTCTTTGAACTAAAATAAACATAAATCGTTTAAAAACATTTAAAATGGTATTTTTGTCAGAATTGTTAATTTTTTTTAACTCTAGTCAACTTTTATTATTGGTATATGTGTTTTTGCAGGAATGTCAACTGAATGTGAAATTGTGGGACTTATGATGTCTTATATGTTGATATATGAGGCGGGAATTTTTTGAAATTTAATATTTACTGTTCTTTAAGAATCTATGAGTTTTAAAATGCTCCTCCTTTTAAATCCTATAATATCATTTAGTAAAAATTGGTTGTATTTATTTTTTGAATTTCTAGTTGTTCGATTAAAATTATTTTATGGTAGTTATTTTCTTTATGGAGTATTTTCAGATTATCAAATAAGATATTATGTCCGGTATCGTTTAGATGTGCGCCTAAGGCGGAATGGGGTTGGTTTCTTTTGTGTTCAGTAAATCTTTTTTCTACGTTAGGAGTTGTCATAACTTTGTAAAATGAAGGGCAGTTTGTGCATGTTATCTCATAGACTGCGCTGGATTGTTCACCTTTAGATTTCATTTTATTATTGAACAATATATCCGTCAATGTTCTGTATCGTTTACTTATTGGTGTTAAAATGGTTTAGTTTTCCATAAAGATATTTGTAATATGGTGTTGATATAAAATGTTTCCTGATGGGTGTAGGGGGTAGATTCTTGATAAAATCTCATCAAGAATCTACCCTCACACACCCATCACTTTCGACGTCTCAGAAATAATGTCAACTGCCTTTCAATCTCGACTATTCATTTTGCTCTACTTGATTCAAATCTCTAATGAGAAATAATTACAATATAAAAGACAAACATCGAATTTCGGACAAAATTGAATCACTTATTCAGGTAATGTCATTTCTCATTACAAGCACAAACGGTGAAACTCATTAGGATAATTGATTAATTTAGTTGACACAAGCAGGTATGTTTAATTCCCTACCTCAGCGAGTTTGTCGAATCTTGCGAAAAGCTCGTTCAACATTTTAACAAGCTCCTGGGCCGAATATGTTGAGGAGATAGCAGTGAATCCAACTATGTCAGCGTACAGGATGCTGAAACAAAAAGATTCATAACTCGATATTGTCGTTATCACAGCTGTGACGGCTGGCTCTTAGTGACATCAGAGAAAGTTATCCCCGTTTCAATAGGAAGTTGATGGAAGCAAGCTTATGGCAATGCACTAAAGATAACTTCTTGGATTTATTCGACAGTTTCGACGAAATGTCTCCATTTAATTTCTTATTTTATGGAGTGATTTATTTGCTATGTTTCAACGTGGCGGAAGTCGTAGGCTTCGACAGTTCCAGAAGGAATTATCAGAGTTCATATACAGAGTGGGACTGAGTAACTTCGCGATTTAGAAATTCAATTTAACAAAACTTTATGGGTATATAGATTAACTATCCTCTTTTATGTGCAACATCGAAATTTTATGTTTAGAGACAGTTTCCAAGATGATTCCTGTTAAATTATGTCCGTTGTTGTCAATATTCGATCTCGAATATGTCATAAATTTCTTTGGGTATGTATAATTTATATATATATATATATATTTTTTTTTTTGAATTAAGAGCTAACAAAATACAATACATGAAACAAAAAAGTCCCTAGCTGAGGTTGGTGCAAAACGGGGTACCATACTATTCTGTCGTATGATACCAGAGCACAGGGAACAACCTCAGTAGAAAAAACCCTGCCTCGCCGTTTTTACAAAATTGAAACTATTCGAATAAATACCATCAATATTCAGATACAAAATACGTAATTCTTGCTCTTGGGCCAGGAGGGTGTTTTAAACCAGGTCTGGCGTTCCAAGTGATGATTTTCGAATTTTCTGTTCTTCTAAGACCGCTACAGGACCCTACTGAAGGGTAATCATCTCCCATAGATTTAAATAGTAGTATTTCATCCTAAATATCGAATTTAATTTTGGAATAATGATAAAAAACCTGTGACGAACTCATGTCAAAATGACATATTTTATAATATAACATTATCCAATACATAAAACAAAAACAAGTATTCGCAACTGAGGTTAGTGCAAAACGGGGTGCCATAATATTTTTTCGTATAATACCAGAGCTCAGGGAAAACCCCAGTAGAAAAAACCCTGCCTCGTCGTTCCAACAAAAATAACACTTGAAAACTATTCGAATATTTGATATGTCAGGCTTCTCGCAATACCTGATTCGAGTACTTGCGATTGCCTACCATACTGAATGAATTAAGCCTCTCGTAACGATAAGAAATAGACAAGGCTCTTGACTTTTCATCTGCACAAGTGCACGGACAAATTATCTGTCTGAGGCCTTGTATTTCGTATGTTTCCGATATGAATTTCCAAACCTATATATATTTTTCCATTCAAACAGTAGACATATAAAAAAACAATTTCCTTCAATTCCGTTTTCAATATGGAATATTCTTCCTATTATAATTTATAAATAGACGGGATACAAACGTGTCTCAGAACTTCGAGCGGAAGCCCCGAAGGCCAAATTTGTTTCCAACTTCCTTTTTCTTTACCACCCACATTCTAACAATCGTTCAGTCTTTCGAAATCAATATTGAAACCATCCTTTCCTTCAACGATCTTTCATTAGGTTTAGACCTACTGACAAGCTGTCAGGAGTATGTCTCTTTTCCACAATTACGAACGAATCTTTGAATGCCTTTGGGGTGACTTTGTAAAAAAGAAGCATATCTCCCTAAGCACAGACATGATCAATATTCATTTCTAGACAGGATGCAATATATAAGCGTCATATAATTGAGAAAATATAGAAAGTCACACTATATTGATACTTATATTTAACTGAAGTGCATTCAAATATGCCAAATCAACCTTAATAGGCAAAATATGTTTTGACTAATTTTTATTGTTGTGTTTGCTGTCCGCGATCTGGAAATGAAATGATCGACTGTATCTGTTTGAGGCGGCTTGAACTGTCAAATATCAAAGGGAATAACGGAGGACGGAATCAGAACATATTTGGCCTATTCAGGTTGATTTCGCATATTTGAATGCACTTCAGTTCGTGTATTTCAGATGGTAAATTACACATTCCTGCATTTCTTATTCTACTTATTTTCTGTAATAATTGTTTTTAACCATCAACTAGTTCATTTATTTGTTAATTTTCATTCAACGTATTGTCATCATTTTTGTGTATTTCCAGCTGGCCTGATGATGATTTAATACCGAAATCGATCGCCAAAGAAATATAAGTATCAATATAGTATGACTTTTTATATTTTCCCAATTTTTATATACCAAACACACTTATGGAAGAATACATATCTAAAAAAAAAAAAAAATAAGCGTCATATTCGAACATTTCTTGGGGGTTTCAATGTCTTGTTAGGAATAAGGACATATAGAGTCCGTCGCGGGAAAGTCATTAATTCAAAGGTTATTTGGGCAATATTCAGCTTTTTCTTAAACATTCATGAACTTTAGTAAACTTGTAAACAAATGTGCTTTTCAGCAGTTCCAAGTTTAATGAATGGTTTCTCGGTTCCTTTGAACTTGAAAATCAGAAAAAAGGTCTCATCCAAATATATAATAAATACACGTGAAAAAGCTTCTAATTGTTAACACACACCATCTCTCAACCAGTCGTTCCATTTGCTAATGTAGATGTCTTGAACGAACAGTGTGGAAACAACAGAGATCTTATATTATGGAATTACGCATCAACATTCATAATATCATATAAAATTTATATTTTTCTATTCAAACGGTAGACATATGAAAAAATCAATTTCCTTTTATTCCGTTTCCAATATAGAATATTCTTCCTATTATAAATAGACAGGATATACAAACGTGTCTCAGAACTTCGAGCGGAAGTCCCGAAGGCCAAATTTGTTTTCCAACTTCCTTTTTCTTTACCACCCACATTCTAACAATCGTTCATGCTTTCGAAATCAATATTGGAACCCTCCTATCCTTCAACGATCTTTTATTAGGTTTAGATCTACTGACAAGCTGTCAGGAGTATGTCTCTTTTTCACAATTACGAACGAATCCTCGAATGCCTTCAGGGTGACTTTGCAGATAAGAAGCATGTGTCCCTAAGGACAGCAATGATCAATATTCATTTCGAGACAGAAAGCAATATATAAGCTTCATATTCGAACATTTCTTGGCGGTTTCAGTTTCTTGTTAGGAATAATGACATACACGGAAAAAAATCTATTCTCGAAACAAGTAACAAGATATTCTTGAAATGTTAAGGTTGATTCAAGTATATATGGATTCGGAACAAGTAAATTGAGAAATTTGGTATATTTGGAATGAGTAAATACTGTTTCAAATCCATATACTCCAAAGAAGAATATAATGCTTCATCCAAGTAAATAATATTCTGTATATGAATAGATAATGTTATCAATTTAAGAATATTACTACATTCCATTTAACTAAACGGTAATTACGGTTTGAAAATATCATCTACTCATTAAGAGAATACATGTATACTCATTCCATATAATATTTCGGAATAATTGATATTATCAATATAATAATTTCGAAAAAAATGAATTCTCGGTAGAGTAACTAGATAGTCTTGGAATGTTAAATTTGATTCCAGCATATCTTGAATCCGAACGAGTTGAGTGAAAAAGTTATTAACGACTAAAAGTAGATTAAAACACTTCTTAATAGATGGGTACAATATGCTACATCCAAAAAATTATTCATTTAATATGAATGAAGGTATGTATGTATTGAGGAGTTTGTTATACATATTCTGTCCAACCTAACGATAATTACTCTTCGGAAATCATCATATATAATAATAAGTGACTTTATTAGTTGTACTGTAATATACAATACACTAAAATATGGAGGCGAAGTCTTGCTTCCGCTACTTTACTAACCTCAAACAATGAATACAGTTAATTCTCAAAATAAAATTACATTACATACTCGTATATCTATTTATTAAATTAAAGAAAAATATCTCCAAAATGCTTCTTGCCCTGGAGGGTACTAGAGTAACCTTGTAAAAGCAGCACACGTATTTTGAAAAAACAAGTAAAAACTTTGTGCTTCTTGAGCATCTCCAACAGTAAAGATTTGATCGTTTGATCGTACGATTATTTTTTTTATGTGAAATGTTTTGTATCCAGTAATATCGATACATTATGTTGAAAACAACTAAGATATAAATGATTATGTATTTCTTGAGCACTAACACCCTTTGAACCTTAAAAATAAATGATGGATGATAAATTTAGAAATGAGGAATGTAAACTTAAAAACTCAATGTTTTTCTAAATTTTCAGACTTCACCTAAAGAGTAACATGCAAATATTTTTTTTTACTTTTTTTAGTGCATTCCGACTCAGTTGATAAAAGATGACCCGTGCACATCATCAAATATTTATTCTTCACCCAAACGATAACTTATATATCTTATATAACTTTTATATTCTGAAAATTTCAAGTGTTCTCTTATTTTCTTCCGAGACTCTCGTACACATTTCATTACTTTTAATCACGTATCAGAAAAAAGCATTATCAGCTCAAACTCAGGGTTTCAAAAAATCTGATATGTATTTTAAATCTTTTTTGTGAATATGTAGATTTATTTTTGAAGTAACAAAATCTTTGTAATTTGAGAAAAATTGAAATCATCCAATTAATAGAAAACCACTCATAACCCAAAATGTATTTGCATTTCGCATATTCTTCATCTTAGGATATTGAAATGCGAACGCGAATTCATTCAAGTGATTAGACTTGGCCAATGAAATCCTTCCTATCCACCTGTAATGGTGTTTATCGTAATTCAAGTAAATGAATTCCTTCATCCTCTAAATTCAAGAATATAATTCAACAATATACTAGAAGGCGTTATTAGAATTGGCCAATGAAATCCTTCCTATCCACCTGTTAACAGTGTTTGTCGTAATTCAAGTAAATAAATTCTTTCATCCACTAAATTCAAGAATATAATTCAACAATATACTAGACTGCGCCCTCTGTACAGTTTGCAACAGAAAATTCTACTTTCCAATCGGATCAATTTGAAGCGCGTCATGATTGTGATAAGTGCCCCGTGCTCCTATATCATAAAACGAGTAATTTTTGTGTTTGTTGTGACCTACAGCAAGAAATGGAAAATTGGATGAGAGGATGGGGATGAAGGATCACTATGTTTAGAAAATTTCAAGGTAAGCCCCTATTATGAAAATTATTTGAGCAATTAAGAACTTAAACCTATTCCTGCTCTTGGTCTTTTCTACTATTATCAGTTTCACCTTCATAGTTAATTTTGTATCACTCTTTATTACAGCAGATATTTTTGAATTGTTATCTCTCACTCATGAAAATTTCCAATTTTTTCAGGAGATGTCTCAACAGAAAACACAGTACAACGATGACTTGAAGAATCTCATACCTTGAATGATTTCACAGAATAAGGACCACTTTATTCAGAAGAGTGGAGAAATATTATTAGGTGAGTTTTAATGATTTTGATTCCACATATTGGTATTCAACCAAGGAAATATTGTACTCTTGCTAGAAATATCTGAACTTACTCATTGCAACTTTGGTGAAATTTATAAAATACCTACTTGTAGATAAAAGTAACTCAGCACTTGTTTTTGTATGTAAGCTGTACGAGATACGAGACTGTTGGGTACTTTTAGTAACTCATATGACTATTAAATATTATATAATAATAATAATAATAATTTATTCACGAAATTATACATACAAAACAACAATTATAAAAAAGCAGGTTAATAATATGTACTATATATTATATGTATTTATGACACTATTGGTATTCCTATTAATAGTTTTTTATGTTAGCGACTTTTATTATAATGCAGCATGCCACACTCACTATTTTTCATACACATTTTTTTTAAGATTTCATTACGCATTTATTTCTAAGGTAATAATAATGTTCCTCTGTAGTAAAAATTATTGTTCACTTATATTCCTGACGAATGTGATGTTAAAATGTTATACCTTTTTTTACTATGTTTTTATATGTTATATTCCATTTTCTTGACAGTACCTAATAAATTTATTTCCACTGATTCCGTATTTTACTCTTATAGC
The DNA here is from genome assembly GCA_013421045.1 of Propylea japonica. Classification (NCBI taxonomy): domain Eukaryota; kingdom Metazoa; phylum Arthropoda; class Insecta; order Coleoptera; family Coccinellidae; genus Propylea; species Propylea japonica. Next base: position 54,824,101 of record CM024246.1, read on the forward strand.
CTTATTGAATATGTAAGGGGTTCTATACCTTGTGTTGGATATTTAATTTCAATCAGATATTACATTCTTCACTAGATGAGATAATAGCTTACCAGGAAAGTGAAATTTCATCACTCAGTAAGGTGTAAGTATATGCTCCGATGTAGGTGTATGTTTTCTCATCCTGAATTCAACTGACTTTATTATTGATACATTTTTTATTATGCATTCCTCATAGGGTACCTTCACCTTCTATTAGAAACTAAGATATCTGATTAAATGTTAAATTCTTACTTTGATCTGATTCGAAATTATTTATTGCTCTATATTTTCTTCAGACTTACATGACTGGGTAAATCTTGAAAATCGAATGGTTATTGTTTTCTGATATTGATCAGAGATATTATTAATTTGCAATATATAACATGCCCGTCTCATTCAGAATAAAAATTAGATAAGAACTCACATGAAATATATTGCAAATTTTTCCAATATCACTAATCATTTCAGGAAACCAGAATCAATTGAGGTTTAAGATTGGTCAATCATCGTAGAAAATATACCCCAATGAATGATATAATCTCGAATCAGATCAAAGTAATAATTGATCATTTAATCACATACTTCAGTTTCTCATTAGAACGTGATAGTACCCTGTAAGGAATGCTTAATAAATACCTTATCAATAATAAAGTCAGTTGAATTCCGAATAAGAATACATACCAACATAAATATCAAGCATATACCTACACTCAAGGGAAGTAAATCATCGTTCTTCAGTCGAGAATATACAATGCTCACTTTAACATTTATCTTATTATTCTTTCAAGTATATGATTGATTTTCATCAAATAAGTAATACATTTACCATTAATATAAACTATACTCTATCAGAATTTTTCGATGTATTCAGATCAAGTAGTTTGAAAATTTTGAACTGAAAGACGATGTACTTGTTTTAAAACTAATTTAATCTTGGTTTGAGTAGAAATATTACTTTCATTCAAGTATAAGATTTATTTTCTTCAAATGAAAGTGCTGCTGAAATGAAGAAATCCGAAAACTTGTCTTGAACATATTTTATATTCGAACGAAATATTTTGATTACTCATTTTGATAAAAGAGATTTACTCAAAAGAAGTATTGAAATTTCCTTGAGTCAATAATAGTGATTTTATTAAATTGTAGTATATTATTTATTTAGTGGGAGTAAATGGTATATTTGAACTTTGAGAATAAGAAATCCTTGATTCAAGTATACCATATTCTTGCTTATATATGAGTATATCATTTACTTCAATCAAGTATTACATACTTAATTCAAGAATAGATTTTTTTGCGTGTATAGAGTCCGTCGAGGAAAAACTATTAATTCAAAGGTTATTTGGGCAATATTCTGCTTTTTCGTCAACGCTCGTGAACTTCAGAAAAGCTTGTGAACAAAATATGCTTTTCAGTAGTTTCAAGGTTATTGGATGGTGTTTTGGTTCCCTTGAAATTGAAAATCAGAAAAAAGGTGTCATCCGAATATAAATACGTACGAAAAAGCTTCTAATTGTTAACATACATCATCTTTCAACCAGTAGTTCTGTTTGCTAACAATTTCCTGTAGATGTCTTGAAGGAACAGTGTGAAATCAATCTTCTATCCAAAATCTTATATTCCAGAATTATGCATCAAAACTCATACCATCATATAAAATATATACGGGGTCTTTATAAATGATTGTAACAGCATAGTTGGCTTTGGATTATTTTCATTTTGCTGCATCTTATGCAAACTCAACACATTTATCAAATCTCTCACTATTTCTTTCTATGACATTGATAATTCCAACTGCGCTATTACAATCATTTATAGAGACCCTGTATTTTTCCATTCAAACGGTAGAGAAATAAAAAAATCAATTTCCTTCTATTCCGTTTCCAATATGGAATATTCTTACTATTATAAATAGACAGGATACAAACGTGTCTCAGAACTCCGAGCGGAAGTCCCGAAGGCCAAATTTGTTTTCCAACTTCCTTTTTCTTTACCACCCACATTCTAACAATCGTTCAGTGTTTCGAAATCAATATTGGAACCCTCCTTTCCTTCAACGATCTTTTATTAGGTTTAGATCTACTGACAAGCTGTCAGGAGTATGTCTCTTTTCCACAATTACGAACGAATCCTCGAATGGCTTTAGGGTGACTTCGCAAATAAGAAGCATATGTCCCTAAGCACAGACCTGATCAACATTCATTTCGAGACAGAAAGCAATATATAAGAGTCATATTCGAACATTTCTTGGGGTTCTCAGTTTCTTGTTAGGAATAATGACAAATGGAGTCCTTTGCGGGACATGAATTAAAATGTTATTTGGGCGAAGGCAATATTCAGGTTTTTCTTCAACATTCAAATGAAAGCAGAGAATAATACTAATTGATTAATATCAAATAATATAAAAAATATATAATATGTGTGAACAGAAGTAACAAGTTTGAACAGTCCCTGACGAATGATGGCAGTTCTGCTAGTGAGCTCGTCAATTAATGGTGGACAAAAATATGCATGGTATCTCAATATATTTCATACGGTCAATATATCCGTTCACAGGCCAGGAGAGGTAGAAAGTTCCAACAAAAAGTTTTTTAAATGGTATCAAAGTCGTTATAGTTTCGTTTCGAATTATCCCTCCTAAGAAATTACCCCCAGACATGTTCTTCAAATTTCACCTTCATATTTTATCGCCCTAAAGGATTTCCTAGTAATAATACTCGTAGAATAGAGGTCCTTGGTCTGCCCAACAAGTGGTCCAAACCTCACTCTTTTAGACTTCTTTGTCATTCACTGACTGAGTTTGAAACTTGTGTGGAAGCTGGTGGGGCAAATTTCCAAGATTTGCTACGTTTGTCTCAATTTAAAATAACTATTCAGTTGTTTCATTTTGTTTCAAGGCGTTGTTTGTATTGATCGTTTGTTGATAATTGTATTGTATTGAACAGGACATCAAAATATTTCATCACAAACCACTGAATTATGGATGTGCTAAAATTGAGAGATAATATTTTGAGAGTCGAATGTACGTAAAAAATGAAAAACTGATTTTCTTCCACTAAGCAATATTTTGAAAGGTAAGAGTTTGAGGGTGCTATCAAAATAAATACCTACATCTCACGGTAGTTTCCAAGAGACGTTAATTTGAAACAATATTTTAACGAACCATTTTACAAAATGAAAAAAACGAACAATAAACATACATCTATTCTCACCGTTTATACCGAAACGAAATAAACATACGGCACGAGTTCGCAGGGCTGGGTTCTTGTTCGCGTGCATAAACAGATTCTACTTGGCTGCATAACAAATGCGCGAAGGCACCTCTAGGTCTACTTTTTGCCCTGAGAGAAACAATTCAGTTAATTTTTTTATTTAGGTACCAATTAACAAAGAATATTTATTTCATGTGTGCCCACTACCACCTATTCCTACTGAAATGTTAAAGGTTACTTCGAGAAAACGACACATCTAGACATATTGCTGCGCACCATTAGATTTAGGTAAGGGATTGCGGTAGAACTCAGAATGTGAGATGTGTCAAAATAGGCCGAAATAAAGAGTGGTTCAGCACCCGAAATCTCACAAGTTCGAATCATTCATGACTACAATGTTTCAATTAACATCTCAATTATACAATCTACTTTACCATTCAATATTGCCTAGATCGGCATCTAGGGTGAAATTTGCTCTGAAAGCTTTCTATCTGTTATGAAGCAATAATCATCAATCATCTACTCTTGCACTCAGAACACCGGCCACTATGCTTCCGCCTCAGCTCGAGAAATCGATATCAGGCCTGCACTTCCCCAAACAAAAAATACGAGTCTCTCGTTGTCGGCATTTATCTCAGAAGAAAAAACTATTCATGTATGTGAATTCCTTCGGTCTCTGTGGAGGAGTTATGCCCCGAAATGAGATGTTAAAAAACGAGTAAGATATTCATTAGGCTTTTATGCGATTCGGTATTTAATTCCTGATTATTCTAGAATGATAAATGGTATTCGTGAAAAGTTCATTCGAATAGTTTCGCAACGTGTCAGGTCGAAGTGTAATTTCATTTCGAATTTGAGTTCGAAATGAGTGATTCATTTGGATTTTTTATTTTGGGGTGATAAAGGAACAGTCCTTGTTCCATGTTTTAAAACCTAAAAACGTATATTTCAGGTTAGCTAAGCCCAATGGGAGCATGTAAATGATGAGAGCATGTAAACAAGATATATCGGGATGTCCCAAGGTGAGTGACCTATTAGATTATTATTTTCATTATTATGATAATTTTTTTGGTCCATCCTGTATAACTGACAATTATAATTCAAAAGCAGTGACATAGATCAGGTCAATATCTAATAACTTGCTAAATTTCTGACTTAAATCTCGAATATTGAGCAAACTGGAGTAATTTTTGTAACACGCCAATTTGATCTAATAGGCCACTCACCTTGGGATACCTGATATATCTTCCGGATATCCAAGGACTTTCGTAAGTGCTATAGGAATCCACGCAAGATAGGCATCGAAGCAGATGCAAGTTGTTTCCCTATATCTGCGTCACCTACGATAGGTATCGTGATAGCCCTAGGTTATCCAAAAGGTTACCTACCAACATTGACTTATGCCAAATACCGTCAACAGGATAAAAAAATATTCTTGCTATTTCTAGAAAAATAAGGTTACCAAGATAAGTGAATCACTCTGTACATTGGATGAGAAAGCCTTCGGATACCGTTGGGTGACACAAAATTGGTATATGAGCAGATGCAAGTTTCTTCACCTATCTTAAGTCTCCTCTGATAGTTATCGGATATCCGAAAGCTTTATCTGCGTCCTGTGTAGCTACATCTTGTGCAGCGTGACTAAATATATGATATATTCCATCTAGAAATCCAAATCAACAAATAATCGACTCACGAATAAGCAATTAGGTAAAAGAAGTTCTATTCAACTTGTTTATTCTTATTGAAAATCTCTTAAATATCTTATAGGATTCCTTTATGTGTACGGCATAGTATGATACAATACCTATCGGAATGTTTGTTATTCTCATATGAATCATGTTTTCAACAGCGGAAAAAAGATTTCATTCCAAGAGGTTCATTCAGGATGAAAAAACACTTCATAAAGGCCATTAACTCTTTTTTAACAGTATGTCACTATCCCTTTCCATTTTTTTCGTACATAAAGTCCATTATCATGTAGAGGATACTTAATTAAATTACAGCATAAAAATTTTTAAATGCGTATAAACGTTGAATCCTTTCAAGCAGAAGACTAGAAACTCCTCTAAGTATCATAAAAAGGGTCCGTGACCTGAATGTCACCCCTTTCCCTATTCGAATTCAATTTAAAAAAAAATTATTCATGCATATTTGATTGCCTGTGTCTCTCCGGCTAAGGGGATGAAAATCAAAAAGAAAGATGTTTATTACTTTTATGCCCTTCGAAATCACATTGGAAAAAAACCTTGGATGCAATTTTCCAACAAACCTCACGTTTTTTCTTGTTCGAATTAACTCCGAAGGAAAAAACTATTCATGCATGTGAATTCAATGGGTCTTTGTGGGAGCGATTTGCTTCGGAATAAGAGAATAAAATGAAATGGATATTTATTAAAATCCCTAATCCTACTTGTTTTTGTATTTATTTACAGAATATTTAAGGGTGATTTAGGGTAATTTTAGTTGAATGTTTTTGCAACGTGTGTGATTCATTGTGATCTGTTTTCAGTTTTCAGTTCGAGCTGAGAGAACTATTTGAAATTGCTATTTCAGGAAGACATAGCAGTCCTTATGACATGTTTGTGAACTTGTGTATGATATTCACTATTTATCATCTGGGGGTCCAAACGAATAGTTGTAGTTTCCCGAATTGGCAAACGAAAGATGGTCAGTGATAATGAAAAATATAAGCTAACCTGTTTCTCAGAAGTATACCTATTTTATAAAGAACTTTGATATTTGCGTCAATTCTTATTGTGGGGTTCTTATTGAAACAGTTCAAATTTCATATGACTATCATAAATCTTGTTCATAGAGAAGAATGAAATGATATTCAGGAAACATGACTCAAGCGGTATAAACAGCAAAGAAATGTCATCACCTTCTCCAAATTTTCTGTATATAAAGTCCGTTATCTTCATAAAGAGAATGATGATGATATTTTAAGCAGTAAGACGTTATGAATGTTAAATTTATTGGAGCAGGGAAACAGAAAATCTAGGTATCATAAAAATAGGTTCGTGACATGAATTTTTCGCTAAACAGTTTCATATAACTGATTCTAAATCACCGTTTAAGGAAAAATCAACTAGATAGTCACTTTTGGGTGAATGTACCCTCAAAATCCTTCCATCTAACATAATTATTCGGTATTGCATTGAAAAAATAATCTACAGAGATTGATAGTGTCATTAAATATTTGTAGTGCATTATCTGATAGACTGTTAGGAAACAGGGTATTTTATTGACAAGTGGTCCGATTAAATTTCGTTTCTAGCATATGAAAAAACAGAGCATAAAGAAAAAGTGGCTGAAACAAACCTCGTATATATATAGTCCGTTCACGAAAGTTTGAGAGCATAGTAGGCGTTTGTTTATTTATCTGAAGTTGGCAGTATTTGCTGTCATAACGTAAAATAAAGTAAACGTTGCCGAATGTACCCGGCTTCGTCCGACGATCTTGCGAGTTATCAGAGAATTATATGCATTATTGACAACATTGCGTATCATTCTGACAAGAAAATAAACCACATAACCTAAAATTTTAATATACACAGTGAAATATGTCAAATTGCCATGACCAAACGAAGGATCAACCTCTCGTAAACGAACTGTACGTGTAGTGATTGGATGCTAGAATTTGTTTCAAAAAGAAAAGCTGAATTATTCATACCAGAAGACTATATTCATTACATTCAAGTCAACACTGTAGATAGCATTGATTTTTGTAGTAAGGGAAGAGGAACAAAATCTACGCAGAAAACAACTGACTAAGCAACTTCGAACAATCCTTATTGCCACTGAGGAGTATCTTCTGTATTTTCAAAGACACAATAGAAATATTTCTTTATTTGATAACAAAGAATAATCGGAAATTCTTTATTTGTTTGCAAACAATACCTCTAAAAATGTAGCTTCTTGACGTAGTTATATTGCGCCTTCGAGCACAGAGTTGCGACAACTCACAGAATTCTAGTCGTGATGGAATAAGCCAAACCAACAATCTTTATAGCTTATTGGTAACATAAAATAAATTAATTGCACGTGCGAAGTTCCTACAAAAAAATTCAATTGAATTAACTGAAATCATTTCTTAAATCAATGCATCAAACAAAACTCCATAATAATCAATCATATTTTCTTTACCTCATACGACTCGGCCACCAAGCTCTTATCTCAGCTTCATTCAGCGCGGAAAATCAATATAAAAGCAGTATTTCCTCAAACAAAAATAAGGGTCTTTGGCTGTTCTAATTCATCTCAGAAGAAAAACCCATTCATGCATGAAAGTTGATTTGGTCTGCCAAAGCTTCACGCATTGGGGTGTGAGGGTCAAAAGCAAATAGAAAGATGTTTACTACTTTCTTATTGGGAGGGCAGTTTCATTGGAGATGCTCCATACAGTGGGAAGTAGTGACATCAAAAATGCTTGGAAAATGTATCGTCTTGTAAGAAAAATTTGTACATTGAATAGTAGTTGCTTGTTAGGGGGACTGAGTGTATTATATTTTCCATCTAGAAATCCAAATCGACAAAAAATTGGCTTACGAATGAGCAACTAGGTACAAGATGTTCTATTCAACTTGTTGATCTTCTTGTTCTTAAGAGAAAATTGAACTTCCAAATATTTTACAGGATTCTTTTATGTGTACTACATAATAATAATAATGATCAATACCTATCAGATATGAATTATGTTTTTAACAGCCGGAAAAAGATTCCATTCATAAAGCTTCATTCAGGATGCATAAACACTTCATAAAGGCCATTTACTCTTTTTTAACAGTATGTCACCACCCTTTCCAATTTTTTCGTACATAAAGTCCACTTTCATGTAGAGGATAATTATATTATAGCATAAAGAATCTCAAATGAGTATGAACGTAGAATTTATCCAAGCAAAAGACCAGAAACTCCTCTAAGTATCATAAAAAGGGTCCGTGACTTGAAAGTTGCGCTTATATTTTATTAACATTTTCATAATTGATTCTACATCACTGTTCAACGGAAATACTACCTAGGTAGCCAATCTCTGGTGAAAGAATCCCTAAAATCCTTTTTCTCACATAATACAGTAATCATCAATCCTTTCCTTTCCCCAGCTCGATATCGATATAAAGCTGCAGTTCTCTAATCGAAATTCGCCCCTTTCCCTATTCGAAATTCAATTCAGAAAAAAATTATTCATGCATATTTGATTGCCTTTGTCTCTCCGGCTAAGGGGAAGAAAATCGAAAAGAAAGATGTTTATTACTTTTATGATCTTCGAAATCACATTGGAAAGAAATCTTGGATGCAATTTTCCAACAAAACTCATGTTTCTTCTTGTTCGAATTTATTCCGAAAGAAAAAACTATTCATGTATGTGAATTCAATGGGTCTTTTTGGGAGCGTTTTGCTTCGGAATAAGTGAATGAAATGAAATGGATATTTATTAAAATCCCTAATCCTACGTGCTTTTGTTTTTATTCACAGAATGTTTCAGGGTGATTTATGGTGTCATAATCATTTTAGTTGAATGTTTTTATGTGATTCTATGTGATCTGTTTTCATTTTTCTGTTCGAGCTAAGTGAACTATTTGGACTTGCTATTCCGGGAAGACATAGTCTTTATGACATGTTTGTGAACTTGTGTATGACATTTACTATTTATTATTTGGAGATCCAAATGAATAGTTGTAGTTTTCCGAATTGGCAAATGAAAGATGGTTAGTGATAATGAAAAATATAAGCTTACCTGTTTCTCAGAATTATACTTATTTTATAAAGAACTTTGATATTTGCGTCAATTTTTATTGTGGGGTTTTCATTGGAAAAGTTCAAATTTAATATGACTATCATAAATCAGAGAAGAATAAAATGATATTCGGGAAACATGACTAAAGCAGCATGAACAGCAAAGAAATGTCACCACCTTCTCCAATTTTTTTGTATATAAAGTCCGTCATCTTCATAAAGAGAATGATGATGATATTTTAAGCAGTAAGACATTATGAATGTTAAATTTATTGGAGCAGGAGAACAGAGAATCTAGGTATCATAAAAAAGGTTCGTGATAAGAATTTTCCGCTAAACAGTTTCATATAACTGATTCTAAATCACCGTTCAACAAAAATATGAACTAGATAGTCAGTTTTGGGTGAATCTTTCCTCATATTCTCCTATCCTATATAATGGTTTGGTATTGCATTGAAACAACAATCTACAGGCATAAATAGTGTCATCAAATATTTGTAGTGAATTATTTGTGATAGACTGTTAGGAAAAAAGGTATTTAGTGGACAAGTGGTCCAATTTTATTTTGTTTCTAATCTATAAAAAAACTTTCAGAGCATTGAGAAAAAATCGCAGATACAAACCTCGAATACGTGTAGTGATTGGATACTAGAATTTGTTTGAAAAGGAAAAGCTGAATTACCCATATCGGAGGACTACGTTCATTACATTCAACTTAACGCTGTAGATATTATTGATTTTTGATATGAGGGAAGGGCAACAAAATCTTCGTAAAATACAACTGACTAACCTACTTCGAACAATCCTCATGGCCACTGAGGAGTATCTTCTGTATTTTCACAGACACAATAGACATATTTCATTATTTGATAACAAACAATAACGGGATATTCTATATTTGTCGGTAAACAAAACCTCTGAAAATGTATCTTCCTGACGAAGTTATATTGCGCCTTCGAGCACAGAGTAGCGAACGCCACAGAATTCTAGTAGTGACGGAATAAGCCAGACTACAAATCTTCATAGCATATTGGTAACATAAAACAAAATTATTGCACGTAGGAAGTTTCCTCTGAACATTTCAATGAAATTCAACTGAAATCATTGCTTAAATCAATCCATCAGACAAAACTTCATAATAATCAATCGTATTTTCTTTTCCTCAAACGACTCGGCCGCCAAGCTCTTATCTCAGCTTCAATTCATCGCGGGAAATCAATATAAGAGCAGTATTTCCTCAAACAAAAAATAAGGGTCTTTCGCTGTTCTAATTCATCTCAGAAGAAAAACCCATTCATGCATGAAAGTTGATTTGGTCTATCAAAGCTTTACGCATTGGGGTGCGAGGGTCAAAAGCAAATAGAAAGATGTTTACCACTTTCATATCGAGAGGGGCGTTTCATTGAAGATGCTCATACAGTGGGGAATAGTGACATCAATAATGCTTGTCAAATTTCCTGTCTTTCAGGAAAAATTTGTATATTGAATAGTAGTAGCTCATGAAAAACCAGAGCAACTATTGGCACAAACTTTACAACAAAAATGCTCCGAAGAGATTTCTATTCAATTGGCAATCACAAGATGTTCCCATAAAACTGAAAATCACTCGTATCTATGTTTTTCGAAAACATTCGACATTAACAAGCTCTACTGATGTTAATCATTCCTCAGAAAATGTTTTTATTGCGACCTCAAGCAGTTTTCCAAGAACCTTACGATTGAATCTTCGTTAGATCTGAAAGAACTGGGATTCAGACATGAGATGGTTACGTGACTTGAATGTCTCTGGAAATATTTTAATTATTAATCCTTTTTTACTTCTGGGGAGAAAAAGAATCTGTATCTTTCATGAAATGGCCGCTTAAAATCTTCTCCTGTGACGTGATCCTATAAAAATCAATCTTCATTTCTTTCCTGCAGAGATCTTCCCATTTCAGCTTCGTGTTGGGTTGGAAATCAATAAAAGGTTCGCAATTTCTAGAATTGAAAAATAAAATCTTCAAAGTGTTCGCGCCTGAAATGAATGACGTGATTATGTTAACGTGAAATCCTTTATGATTGACATTCATTGAAATATTTTTTAACACAATACAATACATTTCTCGAAATAAGACTATGCCATAATATGGCATTCATTTTTCTCTATCTCTTAGGGTTAACAAATTGTAGTTCAGGGATCACCATTCTGATCACTCTGTATAAAATATCAAGTGCAACAAAATGAAGTAGAATTTTTAAAAAAATTTATAGGTTTTCACTTCCAGTCTCTGAAACAGAAATAATTAAAAAAATTCAATTAAGATGAGGTGCTCCGGTGAGAATCTTTGCATTTGAGTATTTGTCAGGAGCAAATTGGTCTTAAGAAAATTGTAACAGTAAAAGTGAAAAAGGAAATAAATGAAAAAGACAATGTTACGTTTCGGTGTCTATATCAGACACCTTCTTCAGACAAACTTGTAAAATCTTCAGAATTGTGTGTTTTTTCATTTGGAGTCTAATTGACATCAAAAGTTGTCAATATAAAGTGAAAAATTGAAAGAGAGTCTTATTGTATGATATCAACCTGACATTATTACTTATAACCTCAGATCCTTCATGTTGGTTCAGCTCATTCGTTAAAGGTCCTTTTCAATTTAAAATTACAGTATGACACACATTGAGCGAAACTTTTGCACGTTCGTTCCTTTGAAAATAAGCAGACTAAAATGAATATACCAAAGCCTTCGTCTCTTCTATCTACAGAGCTTTCCTGCTGAATATATATTTCTAGATGAATAGATTCATCTCAGCCGAAAAAACTATTCATGCATCACTTCTACTTGAAGGTAGCAGATATCACAGCCAATTTCGAGCAGGAATTTCCAGTTACACGGGGGTGAGACAGTGGCGGCTCATGAGATTCCAATCAGAGGAAACCTGAGACCACGCAACCAGTAAAATAATTTATTTCGAACTGGGCTGTCAGCTACTAGCATTTATTATACCCTTCTATGCAGAACAAATGATTATGAGCAGAATTAATAATTAAATTTGGCATTGCTGGTCGAGGTGTCTTAATTAGTTGAGTTATGAAAATTTTATCATCGTAAGGCATTTTAGGGAATTTATTATCAGAATAAAATCTACAGGATATTGCGTCTTTTTAAGTTCACTTCTTGCATTATTATACTCACTTCTTGTTTCCATTTCCATCTTTCTTGCTGTAATATTGAAATCTCACCTACAAACTTCTCCTAAAAATGTCACAAAACCACGAACCGCACGCTGAGAGGATTAATACTTCGTTAATAAAAATGGAAGCAAGCCCTGAGCAGGAGCTTCTGAGCGCTCGTTCTCTGGTGGAGCAATAGGACTATCATCTCAAAATTCTGTATATGACTTGAAATTGATACTTTATATATAAACAATTAAAAAAATTCAATTCTATGGTCACACTTGAAAATTAAAATAATTAAATTTTATGGTTCTGATGATGCGATCCTCTTGAAATTTGGCATGAACATTCAGTATATCAATCTTTATACCAGGAATAAATTTCACTCAACTCAGATATCTTGTTATGAAAATAAAATTTTTTTTTTCAATATTCAAATTGAATTTTCTATAGTTCGAATGATGCGATGATCTTCAAATGCGATCCTATTGAAATTTTGCATGAACATTCAGTATATCAGTCTCAACTTACAAAATGAATTTCATTTGAATCGGAAAGTTGGTTATGGAAATAAAAAAATTCGTCTTTTCAATATTCCAATTGAATTTTCTATGGTTCTGTTAATACTATGGCCAGCCACAAAATTTTGCGAGAGGCTCACTATGAGCATCTGGCAAGTTGCTGCAATATTTCATTCCGTTTGCCCTCGTTTTGTGTGAAATATTGAGGAACAAAAATTTTGAATGGCCACTTTTTATGGAACACCCTGTACGATTTTTCTGGTTAACGAACTTAACCGAGCTATTTGGGAGCTGAACACACCCTGAAAATTTCAAGTCTCTAAGACAATCCGTTTGAGAGTTATTGTGCTCACGGACGGACGGCCAGACGGCCGGCCGGCCCTACAGAATTTGATTTGACCTCATATTTTCCATCAGGGAGTCGAACCCTATCGTTTGAGACCATTTTCGGCTCAAAATTCGAAATTACAGACATTTGGGCAAAACGATATAGCACTCGTCTAAGTAGAACGAGCGCTCAAAAAGGGAGGGAATCAAAACAACAGGTGATCTCCATCCACGATCGCCGGGGTATTCGAGCCGATCGGACTTTCAGTTTCAGCTAAGCTCATTCGCCTAGAAGTGAAAATAATGCCGCGCAGCCGGGCCTCTGACACGTGATCTACAGCTTGAATTTTGAGTGGTCACAGCACCGTTCATTTGAAAAAGTTTGAATTTGGTACATTCTAACGAATCTCGACTCGTGGAGGCGAGCCTCTTTCGCTGAGCGGTTTGCCTGCTGTCCGTTACGCTGTATTGTATAAATATTTTAGACCGCTGAGTAATAGACTAATATTTATTACCTTGAGTTTTGGATAGCAGATAGGATGATGGAAATAATACAGATGTAGAAATGTAATTATTTTCTTATTTGAAGTTTAATTGAATATTGAATAAAATGCAGTGAAATTAGGGGAGGGCCGGCCTCCTCTGCCGCCTCTATGCAGCCGCCACTGGGGTGAGATGTATAGGTATTCGGAATCAATATGATTTTTATCATCTTCCTTTTAGCAGTAAATAGGAGAATGTGCTGGAAGTAATGAGTCTCTTCACGAGATGAAATAGGTTATCAAGAAAGGTTCTGTCCTCGTTTCGAAATCTCTGATGATGATAAGGATGTTTACTACTTATTTTGTGGGTCGTTTCGATTTGTCCCAAGGAGCAAGCTCTTTTGGTCGCATTCCAGATGTGTACAATTTTATAGATGTGATGAGGGTTAGGTTTCTTGGGAGCTGATATAAATTTTGTGAGGAACCCTTCGTGGTCGTACTATAGAAACCTGATATACCTTCTTTTGGAATTAATTATAATGAAATTAGTTAATATCATAAAAACTTCATGGAAGAAAAGGATTGACGATTAGATAGAGTAGTTAAATTAGTTTATAAACAAAATAGGTTGAACATTTTTGAATCATTATAACCGATTGTGAAAAGGAAGGAAAACTCAATTAAATTTGTTTCGATGTTTGAAGATAATGTGGCCTGTTCTAGGAAGGATTTCATTTAGCCTTGAAAATTCCCTAGATTACCAATATTTCCACTGACAGCTTCATTGGTACAGATGAAAGTAATTTTGTATGCATTAATTTTTTAATTCAATGAATATTGAATAATTTCTTTATTGAAATATACCACTACTACTGTACCTTTATGTCAATTAAGCATATATTCACAGACTAATGATCAAACTTGAAGAGTAGGTAATTTCGTACCATGTAGGTATTGCCAATGACAAGAAAAAATATGTTAAAATCAGTTTTCAATTGTTTAACGTAGACTGAAAAATAATTAATTTTTTTACATTCCTTCTCAAGGTTCACCTCATATTGATTTTTTGTTTATTGTCTGTATTGAATATATTTGGACACCAAAAATGTTTCACTGCAGTAGCAAAATGGTGAATGCGACACAGTTTACAGCTATATAAGTGTTATTTTAGAGGGCTTTTGGTGGTATTTTGCTTTTATCTGTAAGCCAGTCTGAACCTTTTCATATGCTTACAAAAAAATTGCAAGTCTGGACCTCTTTAAGGGCTCTGTAGCTTACAGAAATCGTTAAATATTACTAGTACTCGATGGGCGATCGGAAGCATTAGCGAATGACATATTGTGAGGTTAGCTACGTTGAAAAGTTTGTTTATTTTAGGACGAACGCCAATGTTTTGATATGAGAAATTCATGATGAATAATAATATGGCTTTATTTATTGGATTGTTATCGGAATAAAATCATAACAGGTAAAACACAAATAATATACATGACCTAAAAATCATTTTTTTTTAAATAGAAATTTTATGAAAATGAGAAGAAAATGGTTGCGTTCAGTTGAAATTTTGGATGCCCAGAAAATATTCAGAATGCCCAGTTTGTGAACATGTTCAGATTGAAGAACCAGTATAAACAACTGTGAACTAAATAAATGCTACTCAGCAATTTTGAACGAGAATTTTTGTTTTCCTCTGTCCAATTCATTAGATGAAAGAAACAAACGCAAACTTCATTCAGATGAATGTATTTTCAAATTCAAATCTAAACCATTTACATTTAAGTACTACATAAAGTTCCATGATTAAATCTTACGATTGATGGTTATGTTTTTCGATGGGTAGTTCAAAAGTGACACTGTAAATAAAAAAGTTACAGGAACCATTCCAGAATTGCATTATCTGTAAGTCAGCCAGTTACAGATCAATCGAACAGTATCGTATAACTTACTGATGAAAAGCAGAATACCAACATTAGTTGAGGTTTATGATCAAAATTTCTTTTCACATATTTTCGTCTTACTGGAAAATCGTTCAAAAGGAAAAATTGAAAGATACAATTCAAGAGAAATATCCAGGGGTGGTATTTTAGAGTTTTTAATCTGGAAAAGAATTTTAACGACATATTCTGATGAAGTTTTGCTACTATTCAAAATACTTTATGTTGGAACATTAGAAGTTTTGAAGTAAATCGTATCGTAAGTAATCATATTTAAAGTCGATCTCTATAAATATCTCCAGAGCATGAAATGTTGAGGATAAGAATATAAAAATTTGATTCATTGGTTGATGGAATGAAACTAAAAGCTCTTATATATCAATTATATTATCCCATCGTGGGTTATACATACTTTTACCTCTGCTCTGAATCATACAAACAAGTTGAATTATTTCATCATTGTAAATGATTCAAAATAAGCATATTATGAAATTATTAAAGTAGTAAAATTGATGACTGTCAATATGGAATGATCATTGTCAATATGAAATTAATAAAACTAAATATCATGATATAAAATGAATGTTTCATTTAGAGCCAATCCATCCATCAATTACAAAATGTCCCGAGCATGTTAGTTTATTACGAACGTACTCGTAAATCCCTTTTCCTATTTCAATATGAATGAATTCATGATCCAAATAGGGTCTTAACCAAAGAGGAATGAAATATTATTTCTACTATGATTCTAGGTAGAGTTGGCCTGATAACATGAAATTTCTTACCTCAATTTCATCGATCGAATACATCAGCGTTCCATTTACATAGTATTTGCATGTCTAGTCACTACAAACACAGTTTTTGGGGTTCGAGTATGTAATTTCTATGGGATATCTTTATTTGATATCACAATGTTTTTTATGACTGTTGTAGCTCTGTAATGTGAATTAATTTTTGGGTTCTTTGTCTTTGTCAGTAATCACTTGGCCAATTAGTTGAATGTTTATGGAACATGATTTATTCAACATATGAAAATAAATTACTTACAGTTTGCACGAGTGTTCCGAGAAGTGTGGTGTTTATTAAGATGAATTTTTCTGTGAACTCTGTTTCTTGAAGGTACTTTACATATAAAGAGCCGTGAAATTGATGTCATAATAAAACAGTCATAAAATTGAATATCATAGTATTAAATGGATCTTTTATTTGAAGTTCACCCCACCCATCAACTACACCAAATGACCTGAGGTAGTTTATTGTGGACATAAATCCCTTCTTTTATTTCAATATGAATGAATTCACAACCGAAATAGACTCCCATCCAAAAAGGAAGAGAATAAAGAACATCCCCTAGACATTTCTCTACTGAAATATTATTTATACCATAATTCCACGTAGAGATCTCCTGATAACATGAAATTTCTTACCTCAATTTAATCGATCGAATTCATCAGCATTCCATTTACATGGTATTTGCATGTCTAGTCACTACAAATATGTTTTGGAGTCCGAGTATGTAATTTCTAGGAGATATATTTATGTGATATCACAATGTTTTTCATGAGCGTTGTAGCTTGATAATAAGTATTAATTCGTGGACTCTTTGTCTTCGTGGAGAGGAACTTTGTATTCATTTGGTCAATTTGTTGATTTTTTGTGGGAAAAGATTCATCCAACATATGAAATAAAGCAACTTTATACAAGGGATCCGAAAAGTGAGGTGTTTTGGGATAAATTCATCTACGAATTCAGTTTCTTGAACGGACTATTTATAATGAAATGTAAAATTGAATATGGCCAATAAAAAAGTCATGACATTATATCTCATAATATAAAATTCATGTTATACAGGGTGTCCGGTAATCCTTGTACAATATTGAAACTGGTGATAGATCAGGTCATGACTGTTCAGAATATCAGAATTTTACCTCAGTAAAAATATCACCATTTTCGAGATAATGGGCATTTTCCAAATATCTAGAAAATCACTACCTCACCTCGTTTTTTGAGTGCTATGTCTACAAATTGAGACTAATTCAAATATCTTTGTTGCTGCAGATTAATAATGAGTGATGCTTTCAGACGTACAAAATAGTTTTTCAGAACTTGATACATTTTTCAAGAAATCAAGAAACGAAGGTGAGGTAGCGATTTCCTAGATATTTAGAAAATGCCTACCATCTCGAAAATGGTGATATTTTTACTGAGGTGAAATTATGATATTCTGAACATTCATGGCATGGTCTATCACCAGTTTCAATATTGTACAAGGTTTACCGGACACCCTGTATTTAAAGTTCACCCCATCCATTCGCTACAAAATGACCTGAGTTAGTTTAATGTGAACATAAATCCTTTTTCCTATTTCAATATGAATGAAGTCATGACCCAAATATGGTCCGATCCAAAAAGGAAGGGGATTACGAACATCTCCCTGACTTTTCTGGAATGAAATATTATTTCTACCATAATTCTACGTAAAGTTCGCCTGATAACATGAAATTTCTTACCTCAATTTCATTGATCGAATACATCAGCGTTCCATTTACATAGTATTCGCATGTCTAGTCACTACAAACACAGTTTTTGGGGTTCGAGTATGTAATTTCTATGGGATATCTTTATTTGATATCACAATGTTTTTTATGACTGTTGTAGCTTTGTAATGTGAATTAATTTTTGGGCTCTTTGTCTTTGCCAGAAAGTTAGTAATCATTTGGCCAATTAGTTGAATGTTTATGGAACATGATTTATTCAACATATGAAAATAAATTACGTACCTACAGTTTGCACGATTGTTCCGAAGAGTGAGGTGTTTATTAAGATGAATTTTTAAGAACTCAGTTTCTTGAAGTTACTATACATATTATATACAGAGCCTTGAAATAGATGTCATAATAAAACAGTCATAAAATTGAATATCGTAGTATAAAATGGATCACCCCACCCATAAACTATACCAAATGACCTGAGGTAGTTTATTGTGGACATAAATCTCTTCTTTATTTCAATGAATGAATTCATGACCCAAATAGGTTCCCATCCAAAAAAGAAGAGAATCGAGAACATCCCCTACACATTTCTGGACTGAAATATTATTTCTACCATAATTCTACGTAGCGTTCGCCTGATAACATAAAATTTCTTACCTCAATTGCATCGATCAAAGCCATCAGCATTCCATTTACATATTATTTACATGTCTAGTCACTACAAAAAGTTTTAGGAGTATGTAATTTCTATCTTTATGTTATATCAGAATGTTTTTCATGAGCGTTGTAGCTCTGTAATAAGAATTAATTATCGAGCTTTTTGTCTTCGTAAGGAGGTACTTTGTATTCATTTGATCAATTTGTTCAATGTTCGTTGAACATGATTTATCCAACATATGAAATAAATCATACTTTATAAAAGGAATCCGAAAAGTGAGGTGTTTTAAGATGAATTCAGCTATGAACATAGTTTTTTGAACGAACTGTATAGAATAAATCATAAAATTATACATCATAATATAAAATAGAAGTTCTCCACATCCATTCACTACAAAAGGAGCTGAGTTAGTTCAATGTGATCATAAATCCTATTTCCTATTTCAATATGAATGAATTCATGACCCAAATATGGCAACATACAAAAAGGAAGGGAATTAGGAACATCTCCCAGATTTTTCTGGAATGAAATATTATTCCTGCCATAATTTTACGTAGAGTTCGCCTGAGAACATGAAATTTCTTACCTTAATTTCATCGATCGAGTACATCAGCATTCCATTTACATAGTATTTGCATTTCTAGTCACTACAACCGCAGTTTTTGAGGTCCGAGTACGTAATTTCTATGAGATATCTTTATTTGATCACAATGTTTTTTATGAAAAAAGCTTTGTAGTAAGAGTTAATTCTTGACCCCTTTTGTTTTCGTTAGGAGGTACTTCGTATTCATTTGGTCATTTTTTGAATATTTGTTGAACATGATTTATCCAACAGATGAAATGAATCATACTTTATACAAGTGATCCGAAAAGTGAGGTGTGTGAGATGAATTATTGATTTATGAACTAAGTTTTTTGGAGGAACTATATAAAATAAACTGTAAAATTGATTATTGTCAATAAAAAAGTCATGAAATTATATATCATAATATGAAATAGATGTTCCATTTGAAGATCACCTCATCCATTCACTACAAAATGACCTGAGTTAGTTTGATGTGAACATAAATCCTTTTTCCTATTTCAATATGAATGAATTCATGACCCAAATAGGGTCCCATCCAAACACTAAGGGGATTAGGAACATCTCCCAGACTTTTCTGGAATGAAATATTATTTCTACCATAATTCTACGTAGAGAACGCCTGATAATATAAAATTCGTTACCTCAATTTCAACGATCGAATACATCAGCATTGCATTTACATAGTATCTGCATGTCCAGTCACTACAAACACAGTTTTTCGAATCCGAGTATGTAATTTCTAGGAGATATCTTTATGTGATATCACGATATTTTTTATGAAAGTTGTAGCTTTATAGTAAGGATTAATTTGTGGGCTTTTTGTCTACTTGAGGAGGTACTTTGTATTCATTTGGTCAGTTTGTTGAATCATCGTTGAACATGATATATCCGACATATGAAATTAATCATACTTCATACAAGCGATCCGAAAAGTGCGGTGTTTTAAGATGATTCATCTATGAATTCTTGAACGAACTATATAATATCTCATAATAAACCATAGACTAACTAAACGTTTGTCTATGATAATAAACTGTCAAATTGATTACTGCCAATAAGAAAGTCATGAAATTATACATCATAAAATAAAATAGATGTTTGATTTGAAGTTCGCCCTATCCATTCACTACAAAATGACCTGAGTTAGTTTGATGTGATCATAACACTGGCGCAGCTGAGGGGGGAAAGGGCATTGGAACTGCAGCCCCCCCAAAGATTCTAACAGTTTCAATTTTTTTCTGAGTTAATATTTGCAACTTTCGTATTTGTGTACCATCAAGAATTGTTCAAAATCAGTTACCCCCTCCGCAAAACATTATCCTAGCCGCGCCACTGGATCATGAATAATTTTTTTCTATTTCAATATGAATGAATTCATGATCCAAATAGGGTCCCATCCAAACACTAAGGGGATTAGGAACATCTCCCAGACTTTTCTGGAATGAAATATTATTTCTACCATAATTCTACGTAGAGTTCGCCTGTTAGCATGAAATTTCTTACCTTAATTTCATCGATCCAATACATCAGCATTCCATTTACATAGTATTTGCATGTCTAGTCACTACAAACACAGTTTTTGGAGTCCCAGTGTGTAATTTCTATGGGATATCTTTATGTGATTTCGTTAGGTTTTCTATGAGCTTTGTATTGTGAATCAATTGTTGGTCTGCATGAGGAGCTACTTTATATTAATTCAACAAATTTTTTGAATGATCATTATACATAATTTATTCAACATGTGAGATAAATTATAGTTTGAACGAGTTGTCCGAAAAGTGAGTTGTCTATCAGGATAAATTTTTCTGTTAACTCAATTTCTTGAACAAACTATATACAGAGCCGTGAAATTGATAATTGTCAATAAAACAGTCATAAAATTTAATATTATAGTAATTAGTTACTAGATACTTTGTTTGAAGTTAACTCCATCCATCAATTATACCAAATGACCTAAGGTATACTCCGTTTACATATTATTGAGCGCAAGGTAGGCGTTCGTTTAGTTATCTAAGATTGACAATATTTGCTGTCATATTGGTGAACAAAGTTAAAGTTGCCGAATGTACCCGGCCTCGTCTGGCGAGCTTCCGAGTTATGAGTGAACTCTATGCAATAACGACAACATTTAGTATCAATCTGACAAGAAAATAAACAACATAACCTAAAATTTAAAATATACAATGGAATATGCGAAATTGTCATGGCCAACCGACAGATTAAAATTTCGTGAACGGACTATAGTATATTGTGGACATAAATCCCTTTTCCTATACCAATATGAATGAACTCATAACCCAAATAGGGTCCCATCCAAAACGGAAGTGGTTTAGGAACATCCCCGAACCTTTCCGGAATAAAATATTATTTCTACTGTTATTCGATGTAGAGTTCACCTGCTAGCATGAAATTTTTCACCTCAATTTCATCGATCGAAGTCATCGGCATTCCATTAACATAGTATTTGCATGCCTGGTCACTACAAACACAGGTTTTGGGGTTTACGTATGTAATTTCTAAGGGATATCTTTATGTGATATTACGATGTTTTCTTATGAGCGTTCAAGTTTTGTAATGTGAATTAGTTCTTGGGATTTTTCTCTTCGTCACAAAATAGTTTGTATTCATTTAACCAATTTGTTGAATGTTCATTGAACATGATTTATTCAACATATGAAATGGATTATAATTTGTCAGAGTCCTCCGAAGAGTGGGATGTTCATCAAAATTAATTCTTTTTTGAAGTCAGGTTCTTGAACGAACTATAAATGAAGCCTCAAAATTGATGATAGTTAATATAAAAGTCATGAAATTAAACATCACGATATGAAATAGCTGTTTTCTTCTAAGTCCAAAAAATACATCAACTACAAAATTACCTGAGCTGGTTCATCGTGGACATAATTCCCTTTTCCTATTTCAATATGAATGAATTGGAGACACAAATAGGAACACATCCAGAAAAAGAGGGTATTAAGAACATCCCCTGAAACTTTCTGAAATGAAATATCATTTCTACTGTGATACTCTGCGCAGATTTTGCCTGTTAACAAGTAATTTTTCACCTTAATTTCAATATTTCTTGCAGTATTACTCAAAAATGCTTTCGGTTTCTGCTTGTCGTTAATTCGAATAAGAAAAAGAGGAGTTCGTGAATGAATTATAATATAACATTTTGGTATTAAAATTTGGTTATCGTTATTTATTGAATTACGTATATGCATATAATGCATATGCGTGAAAAGGCTTCTGATTCCTATAATTTTATAACAGAAAGATATTCAGACAAGTCAACTACATACAATTGATAGTCAAATTATTGTATTGAAATCTATTGTAAGTTTCGTAATTTTTCCTGCTTATGAATAATATCTTTGAAAATCGAGTATTCGACATCAACGCATCTTCAATTCACACCGAAATATTGAATATTGAAATCGACCAGACGAGCCGCATCAGAAATATTGAGGAACATGAAGACAATATTTTAAGCACAATAACTTCGAAACTGATCATTCGATTTGGCCAGTTAACTGTTTCAAAAAAGTTATTATTCTTCAAGTTCATTCTGAAATTTTAAGTGTTCAGCTCTTACTTTTGAATGCTATGAACATTCAGCTTAATACCGACAAAACTGATCAGAATTTTTATATTTGCACGTATATTTCGACCCATATGAAGATTTCAAATACCTAGTTCATGTTACTATTTAATGATCAAATCAAATTAAATGGGATCTTTCGTAAGTAACACATTAAATTTCACTAACATGGTTTATGTCTTCAATTTCAGTACGAATAATGAGCTTGCAAAATATATTAATTTTCGATAAATTCTTTTTTATTATAGGTAATATTTGTCAATTAAACAATTATAAGAATCGAAAATTTAATATTTTAATTCAAATAAAACCAAATTTTTTCGTTTCTTTCAGGAATCTGGACATTTCGATTGACCTTAATACAATTCATGTATTCTAGCCCCACATGTTAAAAAAAGAACACGTTGAATTGTTTTCAATCCAATTCAATTCAATATCCACAATAACTTCAAAGCAATGCCCGAAAGGAAAACTTGTCAGTTATTGTATAAAATTCACCTGAAGTGACTTTGCATATATTTCCCTATACTAAAGAACGTGCCTGAAAATTCGGAGAGGAAATTCTTCCCTGTGGAATTTGACAAAGGAAAGAAAAGAATACAAAGGAGATTTAGAGGTGAGAATTCCTTTCGTGCCTAAAAGAAATCTCTTCAATTCCTTCGCTGTTTTACTTAGTTTGATTTCAGCTCCAGCCTCGGAAAGTTGCCAACAGAGGAATTTTTATTTGTGAGAAGTTCGGGCTACATTCAAGGATAATACGCCAAAAAATTCATTGTTGCATATAATATTTTCTGCATTTTATTGATGAGAATTGCAGTCAATTATAAGTGAATGAACGTAGATTATTTGCTGTACGATTATTGTCATTCTATTTTTATCCACGACTATTGAAAAATTCACTCATTATACGTCTGTTTGCACGGCCATAATGATACCAATTGATCACAAGTGAATAATGAATTATTATTATTATTCACTGCTGTAAGATGGTTCATAAATTCAGCTTTGATATTATATTCTTTGAACTGACATTTCTTCTGTATTAAAAAGTACTCCAACTTACGAATAGACGTTTATCTTGTCAATCCAGAGCTAAGTCCTTTTATAATATCAATTAAAACAGTTCAATACAAAATATAAAATGATAAGTTCTGCAAAATTTTCTCATGCGTCAACTTGAATTTTCCCACTCTTGTAAAAAAAAGGTCTTTTCATGGTCACCAAATGTTAAAATCTTCGAGAGATATATAGTCGTGGATAAAGTATAGTATGCTACTCGCGTATAATGGCTATTATACGCTTGATGCATAATATACTATTATGCAAGTTACATAAGAGTTTCCAATCAAGAACAATCAAAACAGAAGGAATAAGCAATAAACTTGTGGGAACAAACTATCTTGCCCAGACTACCCAAAGATTTATATTGATAAAAAAGGTCGAAATTTCACTATTTGGAAAGAAATCATTTTCTCACGAAAAAAATCGATTCCCTAATTGAACTCCTTGAAAATGTAGGAAACAAATAACCATAAAAACAGTAATATCCTCGTAAACGTGCGAATACTTTTTTATTACACCCCTCTATTCAATATTCACGAGAGATCGAGTGAACGTGAACCTGAAAGAAGTATCTTTTGAGACCGAGTGAACAGCCTAAAACAAATTTACTTTCTGTTAAAATCTCATAAATCCAATGTTATAAAAATTGAGAAAAGTCCTGGGCCGATGCTTTTGGGTGCTCGTGCATTAGTGGATCAAACAGGCTATCACCTAAAAATTTTTGTATAGGTCTTGAGATTGATACTAAATATGTGAATGGAAAATCTCGACACGCTCAGAATATATTCTGGAAATTATTCAAAAAATAAAATAGGTGAAAAATAACTAAAAATATCGAAATAACATGGTTCTGATTCAACAATCTCTTCGAAAATTTGCATGATTATTCACAGTTCCGGTATACCTACACCCCCTAAACCCGATTTCAATTCAATCCAAAATTTGATTACGGGGATATTTGAATTTTTTTCGATATAACTATAGACTTCACTATAGTTGTATCAACGTAACTATCACTTAATTTTGCGTACTGCTTTGAATTGGTAATTCATTTTATCCCGATCGTATTGACGAAATCTCAATTCTTCCAAAAAATTAATATTTCAGAAAAAAATTAATCATATGGTTCTGATCATGCGATTCTCTTGAAACTCAGTATACGAATCTTGAAAATAACTGGAACTTTTTTGGTGGAAAACCAAAAATAATGTATGAGACGGTATGAGTATCTTGCATTTAGTCAAAAATTTGCATTTTGATCGGTGTAGTTCTGTCTGGGGTATTGGGGAAATATACCCTGTACGATTCGGCTGGTTAACTAACTCAACCGCTGCATCTAGGAACCGAAACAACCCTAAATATTTCAAGTCTCTAAAGGAAGGACGGCTCCACGGACAAAATTGAATTAGACCACGGATTTCGGAGTCGAACATTATTCAACCACCGGAGTGAAACTTCGTCTTCTGATGAAGTTTTCGAAGCAAAGACTAAACGTGCATCAATGCCAAAAGGACGAGTGATAATTCAAGCAGGAGTTTATTTCATAATGACTTTAAATTCACCATAAAATTGCGTACATCAAATTCAAAATCCACCATTCAAACTAACCAGTCATTCCATCTCTATGGAATGATTATCGAATATCCATCATTTGTATCTCATTCATGCATCATTTTACCCGAAGCTTCGAAAACACGAACAGAAATTCCAATTTCTCCATCCATTATTCCACTCCGAATACCCAAATCGAATCCAGGGATCCCATCGAATCGGCAGGACTTTTCTCACCAGATTCTACTTATTCAGTCGAAAATGATCTGGAATATTTCCCGCATAAATCAATAAAATACCAAGACGGGGACGCATAAATACTGGTTCGACTTGATGGAGCGAGAAATGTGAAGGTATAACCATTTTACGGTCAAGGATTCGACTGCGATCAATGAAGAAGAGCTAGGCGTTTTAATTCATGAGAACTTTGTGCAGATTTTTAGCCGAAGGTGTGAAGATGGGACAAAATATAGATCAGTTTTTGATAGATATGCCTCATGAGGATAGGATAGTACAGAGTTGCCGTCATTGAAATAAACGTGGTATCAGATGCGCCATATTACTACCACCTCACGTCAAATTTGACAATCGCTGAATTGTGGATTGTGATTCTTGCGCCTGTTTTTAGTTGAATTGTGATTCTTTCTGCATAATGATATGCAATAAAATGGTATCGTGCACTGTAAGGCTTTCCCCAAGCAGAAAAGAGACAAATAAGAAGAAAATTAGAGGAAAACCATATCACAGGTAGGGATGGATGCTGAACAGATCCGCATTCGAAATTTTTGCTAGTCTGTTTTGGTATTCTGATATCTTTTTATATGTGTATATTATCGCCTGAAGAAAATTGTTTATTTGATATTTAATTTACCTTATTTGAACAGGATTACTAAAGACCCAACTCGTCGTTTTTTTTTCGGGTGAAATTTGTAAACAGAAAAAACTGGCAACTTAATTCAACTCTGAACTTTCCGCCATATTAGTCCCCGACTTAGCCCCCTCGGTGGTACTATTTTTCCTTACTCAATTCTATGTCATAGCGTCTCTTGTCTATTAATATCTCGATGATATGCCTTCCAGATCATGAGTTATAACTCGTTAGTTATCATTTTGGATATCGATTACCTAGCGTTTCAACGTGAATGCCGTGTAATTCTTGACGATAATCATTATTGTTATGTTACTTGGGCAATCCCTGTCATTATCTTGCTCATTCTCATCAACTTCAAGGCATTTGGCATGAATTCTTTTATATTGAATCTTCCATTTTGTGAGAGCTATTCGTTCATTAGTCTTCGAATGATGAAATATCCATACAAGATGAACAACTTTTACTTGATTCATTGCACGATTCAAACAAGATTTGCGAACATTATGGAAGTGAAAAATAGAACAGAACAATATCCTTCAGTATTTATGAGGCATAGAGATGCCAATAGGTTTTTTTTAATCTGTGTTCATTCCTTCAAGAAATATTTAGTTGGATTTCATTCGTTTTAGCAGGATATGAGTAGGCAAGTTGTAGGTGTGATCATGAAGCTACTGACAATTTGTCTTTAGTCCTCATCTCGATTCGTCATACCATGCCATAATACATGATAGTCAAGCTGCTTATTAAGCACAAAACCATCATGTCAGCGACTCAAGCTAGTGTAGTAAAAAAATCTCAGTGGATTGGGCAAAAACAACAAGAGCTCAAGAGTTACTGGTCACTCAGGAATCGGAAGAAACGAATAATAATAATAATAATGTTTATTTCAAAAATCCTACATACATGCCAGACATATGTAATCAGAACGAAACATTCGTCAAAAAAAAACAAATTCAGATTAAAAAACTAATCTAGGTCTATACACTTGCCAGAACGGAAGCACAAAAGCTACTTCGGAACTTTGAAACAGCAAGGTCCAAAATTATTCGAATCTTAGTAGGAATAAGTTACTTCTTTTCACAGGATTTTTTACAGGGCATTGTACCCTGCACTAAGAATGTCCTAATCAGGAGAATTATGAGAGAAAAGCGGATTTAGCCTCCTTGAAGTCATTTTATATACAGAAGGTCATTGAAGCTCTGAAACTGAAGGGCGAGCTGTATCGCAGTTTCGAAACTAAATGTGATGAGGGCACAATAGATCTAAGGTTGTTCTTCCCTTCAACAAAAACAATTTAAACTCTCAATTTGTAATAGATGATATGTTTGAAAGAGTCATGAATATTCATGCCGTTCCTTAGAATTCTGCTGACCGAATAAGGTAAGTATACACAGTATACAGCGGGGTATCAATTCTCTGAAGTTCGATTCCGGCAGTTCATAGCAGCGAATATAACCCATAAGGAAATTTATGCTGTAATATGGAAGCTAAAGCACAATATATACCAGCAATCTATTCTCTGATAAGTAGTTGGGTTTACGGAAGAATATTGATGGCAATATTGCTGATGTCGTATATGTGCCACAAAGCATTACTGGAATCGTGAATGAATCATTTCACCGATCAAGTGAATCACAACGTAGTATTCGGTAAGTGTTTAATTTAAAATCGACATAGGCCACATGATTCAAATATTATTTGAATGATTGGTCTGGTTTCGCTTCATAACAATATGCTAGATCTATAATTGTAAAATTGTAAAATACATATAATTCTCAAACGTATCTACAACAAATTCGACCAATATACTCCGTTCATATATTATTGAGCGCAAAGTAGGCGTTTGTATATTTATCTGAGATTGGCAGTATATGCTGCCATAACGATGAACAAAGTAAACGTTGCCAATGTATCCGGCCTCATCCGACGAGCTTCCTAGTTATCAGAGAACTCTATGACCTATTGACAACATTGCGAACCAATCTGACAAGAATATAAACAACATAACCTAACCTTTTATTGAACACAGTGGAATATGCCAAATTTTCACGGCCAATCGACGGCTCAAACTCTCGTGAATGGAATATAGATGATCATATTTCGGAAACTTTAGGCCAGACGTTATTATTCAGATTCAAGCTTTATTGAAATATACTCTTGTCCAACTAGAGGCATATTTTGCTGAATGAGATACACTATACATTCATTACATTTCAATAAGAAGATAAAAGATCCTTGAAAAACTGTAATATAGACTTTAATCTTCTTTATCCTAATAAGTTTTTTCTATACTTCCTGAAACATTTTTTGTAGTATTACAGACACGTAAATAATCGTAAGAAGCAGAATTTCCCAGATTGATGTTTTTTCTTGAATGCATTTATTTTTCCTCTTTCTAGGTGTAAATCACAAGATCATTGAAAATCTCCTAATGGATAGTGTTTTAGAAGAACGTGAGTAGGGTCGATGTGATTAATTATAACTTACCTCACATTCTCATGTCGGCTCATATAAATCTTCTTGAACTGGCTATCGGCACGATCTAAATCTTGCCGCATTTGTACCGCAACGTGTTCGGGCAGAACAGACAACAAAAGTTGCTCCTGTAAAGAAATTAGACAAATATATTGTGAAAATGGCCAACTGTGTTATTTGGAAGAATGATTCAAAATTATAACGTCCGAATTTTGGAGCTTGTGATTATTACATACTTTATCCTAGTTAGGTACAAGAATTTTTGTTTGACATCCATGTTTTATGAACTGGAGAATTTCAACCGAAAATGGTAAACTTAGTAATGATAAATCTCAAACTATTGAAAGTAATAAGTTTACAGGTTATTGGTAAAGATTTCAATTTCACAGAAGCGCATACTCCATTGCAAATTGGCGAATGCGCCTGGTCCACGCCATTCTTATTCCAAAACAGAATGGACACTACCCATTGGTTGTACTACTCTGAATAGCGCAAATTCAGTTATTTCAGTTTTTCAGTTATTCGCAAATTATCAATTCAATATAATATCTTAGTAACAAAAAATTTTTTGGATGAATTATTATTATTGAGTTTCATTGTGAGATTTATAATTCTTTTCTGTTTGAAATTTTGCAATTGAAATTCTGGTTCTCCAAAATTGAAAAATAAGAATGAATATTCAAAATGAACAATTCGATATGTTGGTATACTACATTCAAGCGAATGAAAATAGCCGAGTCGCAACGGAAGTCTACTTCGAAAAATAAAATGAGTGTTTCATTTCCCACAAAACGATACAAAGACATTTTAAGTCTGGATGTGTATCACGCATTCATTTCCACAAAGGCGAGTATTGGGAAAAATCCATCATAGAAATATTGTACCACTCCTTTCCATAAAAAAATATTTCCGTAGAGTATTATGGATCTAAGAAACGATATCGATACATTCAGTTCACGCAGCAATAAAGCACATTCAATAGTTATGTTTAGATCAGCCTACTTATAATTAATTCAGAAATGTAACGAAAGGTGGGAAAATGTATTGCTTTTTTTCTCGTGTAATATCCATGTTGATTAGGACATATGATACATTTTTAAAATCAGCAGAAATTTTGGAGCCAGATAAAAAACATTCGACCATAGTTTAAATTTGGGAGGTAGAATTTTCTCGAAAATGGCTGGACTACAAAAATCAGTCATATCATATTTGAATTATACTTGAAAACAATACTGTAAAATGTAACAACGGATTTCGAGTACGAGTTCAAACAAGTGGATTATTCATCATCGATGGGAATAACAAATTTTCATTTTTCGTTTATAACCCAAAATCTCTGAAAGATAGGCTAGATCTGTTTTCAGATTTGAGTTAGTCAGGAAAAATAACCTGAAAATGTGTCATCAGTTTTTTTTTAGTTGCTATGGTTCTAGAGATCCCTTCAGTAGACAACGAATTTTGTCCACCATGCACATACTCCTTCGTTGCAAATTGGTGAATGCGCCGAAGTTTTTCGAGGAGATACTATGTGTTTTGCAGAACACATCGTTTCGTGTTGAATGGATCCTCAAAAAGACAAAACATTAAATGATATTCTGTTAATTGAAACACATCCAAGTTGTCGCATGTATTATGTTCCACTGGAAATGGAAAGCAACAAATGAATTTCAATGAATTCGAACATGTTTTTCTCGACGATTGATTCAATATGTTCAACTACTTCTAAGAACGTGAAATATCCATTTTCTGGAGAAATATCGGAAAACCAAGTACTCGGTAAGTAGTTGGAGGAAATTCGTCATTTGATAGGTATTTCAAACGAATTGAATTACCTTGACAACTGAATGGAATCAATTCTCCAGGATTCCTTCTAGAAAATAATGCTTTGTGTTTTCCGTCCATCCAGAGAATTGAGTTGGCAATAAAGGAACAATATATAAGGGAGAAGTATTGTTCCGTAGACAGCAGTTGAGGACCCCTTTCAATCTTGTTTATGTGTCTTTACACCCTACGAAGATTCTTTGTCTACCTTGATAGAGGCTTGTTCAATTTTCATCTGGCTTACTACATACTGTTTAATTGAATGTGTTTCTGCACTAATGACTGAATACACTCATCTGTAGAAATTGAAATAATTTTACGAAGTGCTTGTGAGTATATAATTGTGATATAGCACAATCGATATAACTTAATGACTGCTGCTGGTACATATAAATTAATGCTTCTAAGAATGGTATACTTTCAGATCAATAAAAGAACATAAATAGGCTCCTAATACAATATCAATAGAATGAACTTGTGGACAAGACATACAAAGCAACTGTTTGTTTTTGTTTGTTTGTCGTGCTTTTTTAGGGGTAGGAGGTAGGTACTGAAACGAAGTAAATAAGAACTCTTCATAAACTGAGATCAATAGACATTTTTTAAAGGAATGAGCCGCACCCACCTTATAGTTATCAGCGACGGTACATTTTTCAACTGATAACAGTTTTACATCATTACAGAAACAAAGTTAAATTGATATCTACCACCCACGAATGCATTTTTCTGAAGTAAATGGTCTTCTCCTTCGAGAATAACTGAAGTTAGGTTAATGATTATAAACAGCAGAAGGAAATATAAACATGAGGATCTTGCTCATTTTTGCCTCTGTCTACCTCTCACAAGGCCTATCTATGTTTTTATTGATCTGAGGGTAGGTATACCTACTATGTGGTTGCAAATTGGCGAATGCGCAGGTTCGCGACATTCTAAAATTCTCGAAAAACAGATAGGTACCTACTTCCTTAGTTCCAAAATACTAGTTATCTTCGTAGCTTCGATTTTTGGTTTGGGTCCATAAATCTTCAGAACAAATAAACCATTCTGAATACAGTACAATCGCGATAATATGAACTCGGGCACGTATGAATGACTCCATAGTATTATATGAACACAATATTTTTGGTATTAACTACTCTGTAGTATGAACACATTATCTAGGTAATATAAACTTGCTGAATTCTGTTCTGAACAAAAAACACAGTCGGTAGTTGTTATACATTTAGAGTGGTTGAAATAAAGAGAAAATCAAAGTGTTTATCACTTATCGAAAAAGCTGAAGACATTAATAAAGGTGTTAATGTTTCTTTTCTGGCAAGAAAATATGGAATTGCAGAGTCAACAGTTTGTGCTAGTAAAACAAACAAAAAAAATTATTGATAGTGTAGGCAATACACTTTTACTTTCTTAGAAATACACTCAAAAAAATAGAAATGCCAGAAATGGGAATCCAGCTCCATAAATGGTTCCTTACTCAATGTAAAAAATATCTTTCTGTTTCTGGGGAGATGATTAAACAAAAAGCTATCAATTTAGGTGCTGGGTTAGATATTGAGGTTTTAAAGCAAGTATTGGATGTCTTTAACCTTTTAAAGTACGGCATGGTGTAAGATTTCCAAAAATAACCAGATGAGAGTAAAATTATAACTTTGAAAAATATACATCAAAAAATGGTTTCAGCAAAATTTTTGGGCAAGCAGACGCAGTCAAAAGTAACGACTTTTTTTTGGTTAAAAAAATAGTTATGTATCGTTCATGAAGAAGTTAAAGTTATAGTAGTAACTTATTTTTTAAGAGAAAATTAAGCATTATTTCTTTCAATATCCCGACCTCCGAAAGTATGAACAATCCCTATGATATGAACAATTCGAAACTTTTTCTGTTCATATTATCGCGATTGTACTTCATTTCACAAAAAGATAGAAGAAGATCTTACCTGTTCTGCACTTTGCTCTTCGATGACCAGTTTAACCTCCAGAGATTGACGAGTCTCCAAAAAGGCCGTTCGTTTCTGTTTGTCCTCTATCACGTACCAGGTTAATCCCAGAATTATGGCCGTAAAAAGTAGAAGAAAATTGGAAGCGTACTGAAAACAAGAGAAACGGTGTTAAGTCTGATTGGATATTCGTTAAGTTTTAATGAAGATGCGGAAATTGATATCATTCATTTGTGTAAGAGGCTTGATAATCACTAAAGTTTGAGGTGGTCACTTTTTTCATTTCCTTTAAATTCAGACATCAAGTACATAGTGCGACAACATAGAATAGGAACAGAAAATGTAATGCGGTTTCATAAATGAAAGTTGATACCAATTAAAAATTTCTCGTTCGCTTTCGGCAGAACACAGGCATTTTTTGAAATACATGTCAAATAATACCGTTGAAATTCATTACAATATTTTACTGATATAGATATTTTAAGTGCAAAATGCCGGAAAAAACCTGAAAATGAAATTTTTGAGGTGGATTCAAGATTTGAAAATAAAAGTTGAATTAATTAGTAAGTATAATGAAATCAATGAAAGCAGAGAATAATATTAATTGATTAAAATCAACCAATATCAGTTCCGAAGTATGGGTTTAATATTTGTTGATTTTAATCAATTAATATTATTCTCTGCTTTCATTGTTTATATTATACCTGCGTTACTCTTAAACGCATGAATTTTCATTTCGTATAATGAAATCCATAGATCTCAGAATCTTCGGAATGAAATTATAGTTTTTCTTATATAAAAAAGGGATTTAAAGATCTTGACAATTCAAAATTGGATGCGATAGACCCCAGTATCTGAAAACCTGTGAAAAACATCTAATAATCCCGAAAATCATTCGCCTCTGTTATATACCTTTTATTTGATAGAATTAGTATTGGTTTTCTATATTTCACACCACCCCATTTTATAACAGAGATTAACTAAATGGCTCAAAAAGGTGAGTATATCCGATGAAGAAAATAAACTTTTCATTGCTCATAAAAATTAAACCTTACAGTCCAATTCCCTCGCTGCTTTCATGTTATAACTTGTTCGTAAATCACTCAACCTTTGCAGAATTCAATTTATTCCTCCTCGGGATGTTCAACAAACAAGTCTGATTAAATTAACAATGTTTTCAACAGAATTAAATTGAGTTCCTTACATGTTTGAAACCAAGGCGAATGAAGCACGAGAGTTGCCTTTTATATTATTCAGAATCGGAAATCAACAGTGTTGCGTACTCAAATATTTTGACATACGAGCGCTATTCGTGTTGTTTATAGTAACTCAAAAGAAGAGTCAAAATGGAATTTTTGGTACGATTATTTCTCATAATTTTCGACGTAGAATGAACTGAGCAATATTAGCATTGATGAACTAAATAATACTATCTATGTAGCTCTATCAAGAACCAGTGTTTATGAATGATATGATCAATTCAATCGAAGGTTGTAGTTCGCTTCAAGACGAATTTTGTGGAGGTTGTGTTATATCTACCAGTTGATGTTCCCGAAAACAACCACAGTACGAGCTTTCATATATTGGCTTTAGCAACCGTATAATCCTAACATGACACCTCATCAGAGGTCAACGTTTTACGATACACGAATAAGGTTTGATACGCTGAGAATGCATGATATTGTTTATGCTCAAAATTGATTATGACAATTATGCCTATTAATCGAAAGGAAATTCTATTTGTGAAATTAAGATATAACGGATATAATGTCCTTCCGAAAATAAGTCGAAAATTCTCCAGAAAGATTTAAAGAACCTCTTCATCTCCTGTCATAAATACACAATATCTCAGAATATTCATTTTATGGAACACTTATACGATGAAATAGAATAAACAGAGATCATAACTGCTCGTAAGTTTTTATTTTTTCCGAGAAAAGTATCGTCTGTATTGAAATTTTGCAGGGGACTTTTTTTCTGCACAATTGGATGGAAACCCATAAGAGAATTTTATTTTTCAACCCCCAATAATGAAGTGAGGAGATCTAAAAACATCTAGTGAGTAAAATCTATGCAGGGCTTCATATCATGTGTAGTTTTATGACACAGTGTTTTAAGAAGCCGTAAAAAATTGAAAACTGTCAACTCGTCATCGCCTTCCAAAGGCTGTATATTGGAAGGGAAGTCGATTTCTAAAACAATTTATATGAACTGTTTCTGCTTATTTTAATAAATAAATTATCTCCCAAAGTGCCTCGCATTCGTTTACAGACTGTAAACAAATGCGAAGGGCTTTGAGAGATGGTTCCTCAATGAAAATAAGCCAAAATTTCAGAATTGTTAACTCGTCACCACCTTCCAAAGGCTGTATCTTGGAATGGAGGTCGATTTCGAAAAAAGTTTATATGAACTACCCCTGCTTATTTTCATCAAGGAATCATCCTTCTGAGTTCCTCGCATTTGTTTACAGACACTCTGTAATCTGTATAAATAGTGCCATCTGACTATCAGAGGCAGTGCAAAACTCTACCAGAAGTGTATAGACATTCTTCGGAAATATTTTGAAATACCGTAAAACGACTTCTGCAGATTAATATTTATTTTTGATCGTTAATTCCGAAATGAAAAAAGCAACCCTCGTACAATGTGATTACAGACATCCGAGCCCCCCTCAAAGAAGGCAAAAGGAAAAATATGTTTAACAAGTCCTCAGAAGAGAAGCGGGAAACACTCGTGAGTTCATAAATGTTTATGTGACTGAGAGGCTTAGGAAGAAAATAATAGGCTTGGTTGCTATGTCGACGCGGCTTATTGGATAAGAGGATAGCAGTTTTTTACTTGATACTTCTTTTTCCTCGTTTCAATTTGGAAGAAGAACAGGATTTCATTTGTATCATAATAGGGGTGTAGTCAGGGAATTTTTCATGACGGATATGAGCTCAGCTAGCTACTAAAAAAAAAGTACGCGTACATAAGTAGCGCCAAAAAAGCGAGTTTGGAAGTGGTTGAATATCCTAGCTTTCTATTTGACTGATTAACTGAAGAAATCACTTCGACCGAATCAACCAATAGGAACGTTGCGTTGCTGATTTTGCATCAGTTTGGAAGTGATGCGAAGTCAAACAGGAAAGTCGGTATATTTCTGCATTTTGTGGAGCTTATAGCCGAATAAGATTCGTATGAAGACTGAAAAAGACGCTAAATTGACAAACAGATAGTACGTTGTGACCATGAAGATTTGAAAACCAACATTCAATATATTCTTCTGAATTGAGAGCTAACAAAATACAATACATGAAACAAAAAGTCCCTAGCTGAGCTAAGTGCAAAACGGGGTACCATACTAGTCTGCATATGATACCAAAGCTTTAGGAAAAACTTCAGTAGGAAAAAATCCTGTCTAGCCGTTCTCACAAAATTGAAACTAAAAGTTTTTGAATAAATATCTTCGAAATGCATATACAGAATACCTAATGCTTGCTCTTTGGCCAGAAGGGTATTTTGAACAAGGTCTGGCCTTCCAAGTGATGATATTTTTAATCTTCTGTACATTCAATAATGAAAAAGGACTCTGAGAATTATGTCAATCTTAGACATTAACTTTTTCCTCTACGAAATGATGCAAAACGACCATATTCACCACAGATTTAAAGGAAAAATGGTATGTCAGTCATATTTCGACCATTCTAGAGAAATGGAATGCCTAAATATCCTTATTTTCACTTTGAATAATAGAAAAGTAGGTCGTGCACGGTTCTCTTCACTTTATCAAAAATCTTTTTATTACTTAGATATATCGCTATTCTCAGATTAATTGACTGAAATGATAAGCGGAATTAAGGATGCTTAGAAATGGTCAGCGGAAAAAAGCCACCGAGGTTGAAAAGAAGTTGAAAATCGCACTGAGGTTCGTTTCTGAATACGGAAAATCTTAAAACTAGAAAAATTTTAGATCATTCATTTTGTTCTCAAAGTTTGTGAATTGAATAGCTAGTTTGTTAGAATTTACGAAAAATTTTGATACTTTCTATATAAAAGCGTCATTGATGTTAGGTTTTAATTCGTGAACCATGTCAATTCAGTGATACAAAAAACTATTGTACCGTCCGACATTTCCCAATAAAAAGTTACATTATGATAGTTTTTGTTGGAGACATGGTCTCAACAAGATTCAAATTTAAATCTACCGCCATTATATGCGCCTGCGCTGCTCACCACATATATGCGTTCCAAGCGCTGGCTAGTTCCTTTTTCATTTCACAAGTCAGTCGTAATAACGCTCTAATGGAGTGAAGATTGTTCCCATTAATCTAAGTGAATGTAAAACTAGGCTCCGTCCTATAGGCATCCAAATAAGTGTAGTGCACAAAAATATTGTTTGATACAAATAAATAAAAAAAATACAGTCCGCTGAATTTCTTCTATGTTGTTATTAACAGTACCTATTCGATCAATTTCAATGAAAATTCAATGAATTTGAAAACATCATATAAGAGAGAGCTCATTGTAACACATGATTGAATTGTATTGAGAAATAGGCATATGAAGGTAGGTGGGGAGTGTAAAACAACAATGATCAATCAAAGATCTGTCAGACATCTAAGAAAAAGGAAATTTAATTAGCATTTTATGACCCTTCACCGGAAATCAATCTGACAAAGCAGTAACTCTTTCAGGCGGAAACTGGAAATCTATGACTGAGATACGTGACTTCAACGTGAAGACGCCACATGCCTCTTCTCAGATTAATTGTATAGAAGATGAATATTTCGAATCGACTAGATAATATCTGATCCAATTTCGCAGACATCGAAACCAAAATGAAGCTCGACCTTACGGTCAACCGTTAATAATTCAACTTCCTTATCACTTTAACTTGAAAAATGTACGGTTAGGTATATACTGATCGGAAAACTTGAATTTTCAGGGTAGATGTGAGATTTCATTAATAGAACCTTGTTACCAAGACTTTGAATTTATTGAACTGATTTGTAGTCATATTTGTGGTCAAACAAATGATGACATTATGAATTCATTTATTCATTCCTTCCGATGATTACTATTATGCTTTGGATGCGAATTAAAGAATTTTTGACTTAAAAACCAGAAATACTGTTTTCTGTGAACACATTAGAAAATTCAATTTCCGTACACTCAATTTCATCTTTGCTCCATAAGAATGGCTCGATTTAAGTGATGCATGTGAAACAGTTTCTAAAGTATCGTGTTTTATGAATTGTTTTGTTGTAGGTCATTGATCATTTTTTAGCAGCTGAATTACAATTCAACCAAGCTACTTCGGCTACAAAGCCAACCTCAATATTCAAGTCTTTAGCTGATAACCTTCTAAAGTGTGTTTACTGACAGAAAGAATTTTTTCGACCTACAATTCGGCTACAAATTCGGAACTTACGTACTTTTGTGCAAAACTAAAACCCGCTTTGTCCTAGGAATGAACTCAAAAATATATTATAAGTTAATAAAAAAATAATGAAAGCAGAGAATAATATTAATCGATTGAAATCACCCAATATTAAACTCATACTTCGAAGCTAATCTCGTCCTCGTTCAAGGCGAAATGCAAGGAAGTGGATTCAAAAAGAGCACCTATGGATGGCCATTTCGCCCTTATTGGTACTCATCGGCACAGGATAGCTCTGAACGATACAAGGTTTTCTTGTAACTTGAAACGGAATGGCTCCTTCTTTCAGATATAAATATCACGAAGACGCCATCTCTAATTAAATATATACAACCTTCTTCCATAGCATGAACCTTAAATGAAGTAGCGAGGTTTTTAACAACCGAAGCGTACTTGCATTTCACAAATTTTACATCTTCAGTCAACAAACCGGATCGCTCAGGGTAACATTAGTTGACATCGTACTAAATAAACTATTGGTGAAAATCTCGCTACTTCGTCCAAGGTTCATGCTATGGAAGAAGGTTTTTCGTATGGAATTAGAGATGGCGTCTTCGGCATATTTATATCTGAAAGAAGGAGCCATTTCGTTTTAAGTTCCATGAAAACTTTGTATCATTCAGAGCTATCCTGTGCTGATTAGTCCTAATAAGAACAAAATGGATTGCCATAACTGCTCTGTTTGATACCAGTTCCTTGCATTTTGCCTTGAACGGGGACGAGACTAGTTCTGAAGTATGAGTTCAAGAATAATATTATTATCTGCTTTCAGTATTTTTGTATTCGTGACGATGTTACGCGTAAAACTTCTGTTTATTATGAGTTAATAATATTCATCCAACCCATTACGTAGTGGTCTTAGAAGAACAGGAAGTTCGAAAAATCATCACTTGGAATGCCAGACCTGGTTTGAAACACCCTCCTCGTCCAAGAGCATGAATTAAGTATTTTGTATCTGAATATGGAAGGTATTCGAATAGTTTTGAGTTTCAATTTTGTAAACATGGCGAGACAGGGTTTTTTCTACTGAGGGTTTTCCCTGTGCTCTGGTATCATACGCCAGAATAGTATGGTTTGGCTCCAACTTCAGCTATGGACTTTTTGTTTCATGTATTGTATTTTGTTAGCTCTCAATTCAGAAGAATATATAAATCTCATTCCATTTGTTAGAATATGAAAAATCTCCACCGAATTTTCAATAATTAACCCAATTTTCTCCTACGTCCACGACAGAAGTTCCTTTCCTTCATAGCTCCCGCAACCATTTCGCATTGATCATGTCTGGCAACCGCATCGTTAGTTCTGCCATATTGGATTTCAATATTCCAAAATACGATCCTATTGGGCGCATTCGATTATCTACAATCCATAGCTAGCATAACATCATTTCCTACACACAAAAGGACTTGAATATTGGAGCATAATTGAGTTTGGCACAGAAGATCATTGGAGTGAAATGTATTTCTCGGCTGTTGAATACAAATTGGATATGTATTGAACTTCTTTTTATTCCAACACGAAGTACGAGTGACAATGGGTTTGTATTATAGAAGTGACTGAAATGGTGGACTTGGCGTCAACTGAAACGTCTATATTATTCAAGCTTTTCTATGTGTATTAAGATGGTTAACGTAAGCTTACGAAGAAATATGAATATGAATTATTGAATGAGAATTGTCAACTTCTGAAATGAACATTCAGAGTTACGTAATAGTAGCTCAGTAGGCCAAGGAATCTTTGGAAACAAATAGTGATATGATGATCTCCGCAAATTTCATCAACTAAAAAATATTCCACACTTCCGAAAGGCCATTGGTTTTTTCATAGCACATTCGGTTCGAAGTGTGAGGCCATCGAAATATAAAAGAGAAGATACGCTATGACATACAACTGAGTAAGGAAAAATAGTACCATTGTGCGAGGCTAAGTCGAGGACCAATATTGCGGAAAGTTCAGAGTTGAATTAAGTTGCCAGTTTTTTCTGTTTACAAATTTCACCCAAAAAATACGACCTGTTTGGCCTTTAGCAATCCTGTTCGAATAAAGTCAATTGAATATGAAAAAAACAATTTTTCTTCGGGCGATATTATACACATATAAAAAGATATCTGAATATCAAGACAGACGAGCAAAAATTTTGAATGTGGATCTGTTCAGTACTCATCCCTACCTGTGATATGTGTTTCCTCTAATTTTCTTCTTATCTGTCTCTTTTCTGCTTGAAGAAAACCTTACAGTGCACGATACCATTTTATTGTATATTATTAACCAGCAAAAATTACAATTTGACTAAAAACAGGAGCAAGAATCACAATTCTTCCAGATAATTTAACGATTGTCAAATTTGACGTCAGGTGGTAGTAATATGGCGCATCTGATACCACGTTTATTTCAATGATGGCAGCTCTATACTATCCTATCTCTATGGGTTAGGCTCATATTCAAGTGTTTCTTAGGCAGAAATAGATGAATCAACAGATGTATAGATAGAGACCTGATATAAATATAGAAATTAATTCTGATAGT
This sequence comes from Propylea japonica, assembly GCA_013421045.1. NCBI lineage: Eukaryota > Metazoa > Arthropoda > Insecta > Coleoptera > Coccinellidae > Propylea > Propylea japonica. Next base: position 54,864,492 of record CM024246.1, read on the forward strand.
CAAGCTGCTATTGAAGCACTGAACTCCAATGTCGCTGACAAAAGACTAATATGAGAGGGCCAAACAAAACTCAATGAAGGAGGCAAGAACAATAAGGTCACTTCAGTCACTCAAGAATGGAGAGAAATAAAGAGGCTAACACACTAGCCAGAAAGGAAGTCTAGATGGTGCAAAACCCGTTTGCAGTATGAGCGATGCAACTACTGGGTGGTCAACTAAGGATTTCCGATTTGAAAGCGCTCTAAAATTGTTTCGAATAGGAATAGAGAATTGGGGTTGTGCTTAAACGAAGAAGGGGTTCATAGAAATTTAGTCGCCATAGTCCGCTGGACAGGTGAGAAGCGTTCGTTCTGTGTGCGCGCTTATTACCAAATGAATGATGAATCCCACTTTCATCTCAACGGCTATATAAACCAACAAAATTGTCGGTATTGGTCTTCAGAAAACACTACACAGAAACATGAAACTCAATTGCATAGTATGAAGGCCACAGTTTGGAGTGCTAATCACGCACAAGGCATTATTAGTCTGCACTTTTTCGAAGACGGACGCGGCCGAGCAGTAATAGTGGATTATGATCGTTATGTGTAAATGTTGAACAATTTCTTTGAACCAGCTCTTCAAGACTTTGATGAATGCAATCAGAACACTTGGTTTCAACACTTGTCACACTTCAAATCGGTCCTTACCTGTTATTCAGGCGCTTTTTCCTGAAAATTGATTTCTCGGTATGGAGACCTTTTATGGCCACCCAGAAGCCCGGACTTAACAACTTGCGACTTTTACTTATGGGGATACCTCAATAGTGTAGTCTACCGTAACAATCCCCGCACTCTTATTGCGTTGATGGAGAATATCCGCCATGAAATTCAAGCCATCGGTCCAGAAATTTTGAGACGTGTTTTCCTAAATTTGGGGGTTCAACTAGAAGAGTGCCAGCAGAAAAATTGTGGACATTTGGACAGCGTAATTTTCGAGAAATAAATTCCCAATGAGATGAGTAGGTATTATTTGAAAAAAAGTTATAATTTACAGTTCTTGTTTTATTCCATTTTTAAATCGAAATTCTTTAGTTGACCACCCAGTAATAAGAAAGAATTCTTATAGAACAAAAAACTGATAACAACTACTCGCAGTTATCTTCCGGAAATGGTTCATTCCAAAAAGTATACATTTCTCAATAAAAACCAATCCCTATCGGCCATTTAACAGAACATTCTCGCCTTGGAAATTGTGAATTGGCTTAACAGACCAGTGATGATTCTGGGGGAGAAAGAGAGGGATATCTTGTTCACTCAGTCACAGAATGCCTTGCTATAGAGAAAAGAATATATTGAACAGGATTATTGAAGGAGTAACGCGAATATAGCCTATTCGAAGTTCTATTAAAGTCTGGAGTTCTTTAAAGCCCTAGAACTGGAGGGCGAGTGGTAGCGCAGTTGCGAGAAAAGCTGTGAGAGCCATAATGAACGCATTGGTTGCGTTCAGCAGACACAACAGTTGTACAACAGATCAGTGAAATTTTCGCTGAACACAACCGATCAGTGAACACATGCTCAACATGTTCACTGATCGGATGGTATTTTTCTGAGCTACTTGCTACTTGCGCGCTAATCGCACGCTCACTGATCGGTTGTCTGTTTGCAATTTGAATTTGTGAATTTGACATTTAGATTATATGAGTATACTTGACAAGTTTAAACCGCTCTGCGACTGCTCATTGATCGGATTTGCAACCGTTAATTTCGCTGAACGCAACCATTGATTCGAATGATTTTACGACCACTAAACACAAGGATTTTATACATTTTTGATCAAATAAATAGTGAAAACTCAAATCCTCAATTTTCACCCACAGAGTTTCAGGAGTTTCAATCGGTAATGAAAGATTCGAAGTAATTCAGATCAAAAAATAATATCAGAACACTTCATTCAAATGAAGTGAGAATATTTATTTACATTTTAAATTATCAAAGCGACTGAATAATCAGACATCAAAATCAAAGCCAAGGACTCCCTTTAAATCTTGTTGGAGTCTTCGAGTTGCCGGCAATGAAAAAGCTCTTACGAATCTGTGTTATGAATATTGGAAAGGGTTAGTTACGTCATGCCAGGGTTCAATTTATTTTTGTCCTCTCGTCGTTGAAAATCTAAAGGGAAGTTGTCTCAGAGATCCTACTCTGATTCATTTCAATTAGTTGGAATCCATTCATCTTTTCCAAGCTCAATTATTTGTAGGCGATGAAGTGAAATGAGCAATATTGAAATAATTTTTTTTATAAATGATGTACTTCCGATTGAATGAGCTACAGAAGGAAATGGCATTTCTGATATATTAGGTATGCATTGTTTTGATGCTTCCATTCTCCAGGTAAATTCTCATGAATTCTGTGGAAATAGCCATCATTTTTTGTGCCTTTCATCTCTCTGACGTGAAGTCAATTCTCATACGCGCTTATTTCAATTGAGAAATGTTTGAATGCTATTGGTTTCATTCAACTCATTTTTTAATTCAACTCATTTCTTCAATCGGTAGAGATTCAGATCAAAAAATAAATATCAGAACTCTTCATTTAAATGAAGTGAGGATATTTTTAAATTATCAAAGCGTCTGAATAATCAGACATCAAAGCCAAAGGACCCCCTTCAAATCTTGTTGTCTCCGAGTTGCCGGCAATGAAAAACCTCTTACGAATCTGTGTTATGAATATTGGAAAGGGTTAGTTACGTCATGCCAGGGTTCAGTTAATGTTTGTCCGTTCGTCGTTGAACTTTTAGAGGGGAGTTGTCTCAGATTCTCCTCTGATTCATTTCAATTAGCTGGAATTCATTCATCTTTTCCAAGCTCACTTATTTGAAGGCGATGAAGTGAAAGCTAAATTGAATTTTTTTATGAATGATGTAGTTCCGATTGAATGAGCTACAGCCGAAAATAGCATTTCTCAGATATTAAGTATGCATTGTTTTGGTACTTCCATTCTTTAGATACATTTTCATTAATTGTGTGGAAATACCCATAATTTTTTGTGCCTTTCATTCCTCTGATGTGAAGTCAATACTCCAGCGTATTTATTTTAATTAACAAAATTGGAATGCTATTGGTTTCATTCAACTCATTTATGAATTCAACTTATTCCTTTTAGTTTTCAACACACTCTGAAAATTTCAAGTTTTGAAGAAATTCCTCCTAAAAGTTATCGTGTTTATAAAAGCCTAAGATATAAGGATAACTCTAATATACCGTGATTCAGTGACAGAACGTTCAGGGTGAGGTTGGAGGTGCCTTTTCTTCACTTGATTTGAAAGTTACCAGTGGTGTGCCTCAGGGTTTTGTTCTTGGTCTTATACTTTCTACTGTATACAGCAGATCTCCCACAATCCATAGTTTCAAAGTGTGTTCTGTTCGCCGACGATGCAAAATTATACAGTGTTCCGTCCCTTACTTCTAATCAACTTAATCAATTGCAGTCGAACCTGAATTACGTTGGTCTCTAGCAGAGCTGTGCCGAAGCCTTGTGCTTAGTGCTCGTGAAAGCACTCGAAGCACTTTTGTTGCTCGTAAGCACTGAGCTCGCGAGCACTTTATTGAACCCAGTGCTTAGTGCTTGTGCTCTCGCGAATTTTTCGAAAGGGCTTAGTGCTTAGTAATTCGAAAAAGTGCTCCTGAGCACCAGAGTGCTCCCAAGCACTTTCAGGAATTACCAGCACTAAGCCCTTCATTGACTTGTTGAACATGGAAGTGACAGACTTTCGCGTGCTTCAAATAGACAAAGAATTGAAGTTTTTTCTTCCGTTTCATTTCTATAGATAAAAGATTTGTTCATTTTTTCTTG
>CM024246.1:54868424-54952811 GCA_013421045.1 Propylea japonica
CATAAATAGAACTCACCATTACATTATTCATATTTGAATTTTTCTTTGGTGAATATCATTTCTATATTTCATTTTCTGAATCAAAAAATATCAATTGAAATGTGAAAATATACAGATATCTCAACCTTGTGTACAAATCATCTACATAACTTCGAGCGAAATCTAATACTTTTTTCCCTTGTTTTATAAAGAACTATTGTTACATTTATTATAACTTTAAATAATGTTGAGTCTATATTCTATCTTGTTCTGTTCAGGCTACAAATATGCCATCAGATAAGGATGACAATGAAGTTATTTTCAGCTGAACCTTGGCGTTCCACCACAACATGTTCTGATTGGCTAAAGAGAACATCAGGGAAAATCCTGAAACAAGAGACCAAGTTATACAAGAATTCAGAGATATGATATTTGGTAAGTCCATAAAACAAATTTCTTCCAATTATCACATGTTGTTTCGTGGGTTGAACGAATACATAAACAGTGACAATTCTCACTGTTTTGTGTAATTTCCTATTTTCAATTATCTTTTGATATACACTCGGAATAAATTAGACTTCAAATGTGGCTATTCTGGCTATTTCTTCATAAGAACTTTTATAAGTAGCAGAAAATACCAAACACTCAAATTGTGATGGTACCTGATACTTATCATTCAAAATAATCAAGATTTCATATATTCGTTTTCTTCATCAGATCCATCGACACTATCCTATCTCTATGATCAGATCCCTCTTGAAGTTTACCCCGAAATACGTAGATACTAATGTATTTTTTAGGGATTATAAAATTATAGCAATTAAAATAGAATATTCATGAATAATTCATATTATGAATGATAGTGCTGTACTAATAAAAAATTAGTATGGATGAACTGACTATCAATATGTTTTGTCACACTTGAGAATATTCTTAGGGTATTTCATTGTCAAGATTACAAGTTAAAGACTGGACAAGAGAAGGCAATTAAGATTTACTTATCCCTAGCTGTTAAGAAATGCATATTTAACAATGCAAATTATCATAATGAACAAATATATAAATCTGTGAGAAGTCTAAGTCATATATCGAAGGGCGCCAATTTCAAACTGTTATCGAAATTGACCGACTACCATTTGCAGTTTTTTTATCTAAGACGATATTTCGAGTCTTTGGCATACAAAATTGAGCTGCCATTATTCAAGACGGACTGAATTTAATTCGAATGACTTGAGAACAAAATGCTCGGTTCACGTGTTGACCTTTCGTAGATGTGTCATAACACGAGCGTTATTCGAAATAAAATTGTACGAGCATAGTTCTTCATCGTTTATATAATTCAAATTACAATTAATAGCTGTAATGAAGATGTCGCATGCTTGCAGTTCATCATCTAACATCCTCATAGAGTACATCATTAACACACAACTAGTGCAGATCGATGAAGAGTCTGTCTATGCTCCAGTAACATCCTAATTTTCATGTTGATATTCACGACTATTAAAAAGTGAGTGATAGAATATCGCGGTGAAATTTGTTCACTAGGATGTGAAACAGTGCTCCTATATTCGAATGCAATTGGCATCTAGTGTTAAAAAAATTACATAATTTTCAATAGACTGTAATTTGTTCATCAAATTTCGGACAAGTGAAAGGCGTGATAAATCTACTGTAATTCGTTTTTGCCATTAGAGATATTTCGTCAAGCAAATGGATTAGTTTTATGTGGATTAATTAAACTATTATTTCGTCATTGTCAATGGTCATCGGCAATTGTAGATTATGTAATATCTATAATATAGACAGCTAGAGAACTATGATATGAGAAATTGTAATTTTACACTAAAAAATATAGTTATCCACAAACTTCTGTAAAATTCGCGTTTTTTACGTCTCTGTGCTCGGCCTTAATAATACCCATTAATAATGGGAATAATGAGATTATAATTCACTGCTGTCAGATGCTTCATAGATTCAGCTTTGATGTCATATCTTTAAATTGGTATTTATTTAGTATTTTAAGTACTCCAACTAACAAATATGGGCATACCTCGTCAATCGGAGGCCAAATCTATTTCAATTATATCAATTAAAGTTTTTTTATAAACAAAATATACAATGACCAGTTCTCCAGAAATTTCTCATATGTCAACATGACTTTTTCAGGCTTGTTATAAAAGGGTCGAATGTTGGAAACTTCTAGAAATATATGCAGTAGTCTTGGATGAAGTATAGTATGCTACTCGCGTATAATGTCTATTATTCACTCGGTGATTTGGGCCCTCGCCCACGGCTCGTAACCTAAACTTCACCTCATGAATAATAACTATCATTATCGCTCGTTGCATAATATACTATTAGGCATTTAATAGAATAAATGAATAGCAGATAAATGAAATGAAAAGATTATTTCATTATCGCAGAAAAGCTATACACTTCTCTTATAAATTATGCATACGTTAATAAATACCAAACTGATGTTATCGAGAATTACATTGGTTGATTGAAACTGTGATTTCAATCATTCTATTACATTATTAGTTACGGATCTTCTTTTGAATAATAAGTTGCGGTTTTTAAGCAATCAATGGACATAGTCATTTGCAAGATAAAATATTATTTTCGATTTGCTTCATCATTTCATTAGAAAATAAAATTACATTTCGGTTAAGTTGTTACATAAATCAGATCGGTTGAATAGTTTTCCAGTTGTAGTGCTATATTGAATAAACACCCCCTTGATGAACAGTCTATGTTATGGAAATGAGAATATTGTCCCTTATTTCAACTTCATTATATATTGATAGAAAATCTTGTTTGTTACTTTTGCTCAATGCGGGATGAGACAAAAAAGGAAAAATCTGAAAAACTCTAAATTGCGGATCAAATTATGGAACAAAGTCATTTTTTTCAGAAGAAAAATATTGACAACAAAATTCTGAAACAGGTTTATTATTGTTAACTTTTAACTAATTTTATGCATTTTTGAAGATTTTTGTTGCACTCTGTATGACCTCCATCAACCCTCAAAATTTTTTGAAAAGGGAGAGTGGTAGTGTGGAAATTTTGTTATAAATTTAGTTAGTTCAAAGAGGTTTCCTTATGTACCATTTACTTTTAGAGTATGGCGCCTGATGAAATTTGTCACCGAATGAAAGTCGACCATTACAGTTTGTTCAAGCACAACTTTCAACCCCTAAAAACCCTTTTCCGCCGACCTCGAAATAAAAGGTGCTTTTAATGTGTACGAAATTGAGCATTAATGACCCGTTTTAATGCTCAATTTTTCAGCCATTTTAATATGCAATCCTCATGGCAACCGTACACAAAGTATTCAGATGCACTACGAGAAATGTCAAAAACTCTACTGGAACATAGAAACATAGATTTCCATTCTGTCAAATGTATGTCTTGTGCGAATGGAGAATGTATTTTAATTAAGAATTTATACACTATTCTGTTGAGATCGTCGGAAAAACCTTGTAATAAACTCGGTTATTAACCGAGCGACTAATGGTCTCGAACTATTTAACGCGTTCGCGCCGCTCACGCATTACAATATCTTGACCATTAGTCGCTGTCTTTAATAACCTAGTTTATTAAATATCTATTAATGGAGAAAAAATGGCGTGACATTGGTAATTTATTTCGGCATTGAAGATAAGTTAAGGCCACCATCGTTCTGGAAGCAATAATCAAAGCGCTTGACACATTCTTCCTGTAATTTCTGGATAGTTGACGTGAGGGGGTTGAAAATTTCTTCACTCCTGTAATGATACAAAGATCTTGACAAAAAAGTACCTCATGACCCACTTTTCCTATTCGAAATATTTAGATGTTTGATGTTCCACAATTTTGTGTTATGTAGTTATTCCACAACTGAAAACAAATTTATTAATCCATATTACTACCTATTCTTTCAATCAACTTCCCAATATGAATAGGCATCTCTTGAATCAAGTCATTAGTGAAATTTTCAGTGATATAGGTTCATTCTTCAGGAAGGCATAAACTCAATTCCTAAGAAGTTGAACTTACTGTCCCAAAGTAAACCCCCTCTTATTCGCAAAGTATATTCGACTATATCTAGAATAAAAAACAGTTCGATATAAAAGTTCACCAGAAAAAAACTTCCTTATTTATATAGACCAATAATATATTCTGGCGAGATTCGAAATAGCATTTCTTGTATCAAAGCCTCTATCCATAATAAAATTTGGTATTCAAATTTTAATGGCTCCTATGGTTTAGCAGATCGAAATAGGAAAAAGAATATAAACATCAAGGTTTTCCATAATTATCTGCAAATCAGTTGAAACATAGACATTTTCTCATGACATAAACAGGTTTGTGATATTTTTTCATTCCCATCACTTGATTGTCGGGAATTCTTTCAAGGTTTTGTTTTTTTTGTTGAGGCTAAGTAAATAAGTGCTTGAAGCATCAATAGAAGCCTCAATGTTAGAAGCCGGTATGATATGGTATTTTCCTCAAATTTGAAAAAACAATTAGAATAAGATTAGACCGTTTAGTTTTTTGTACTATTGTTTCAGAGGCTTATCGTCTAAGTACTTGTATTATCCGTTTCCGTCCAAAATAGCATTAAACCGTTCTGGGAGTATCGAACCGATATAGAATTTGATATCTATATCGATGACTTGATCAAGGCAACACTAATTTAAATTCAGAGTGAGCCTTGAGAAGGAAAGTCCCCTTTTTGTCGGAATTAGATCACACGATCTCGAAAGATTCAGTTATTTATGGATTTCTGTTAAGACCGATATTACTGTAGTATTTGCATTGATGTCAGATGTGTCTTTTCAGCTGAATCCTTATGCCCTCTGTTGTTCTATGATTTGATTGATTTGAATTCTTAAGGGATAAGAATACTTCTCTAACATGTAGCTAATACCTTGGAGCTAAAGGCATCTGAAAATAAGAATGCAGCACCACGGCGGGCAGGGGTAGAACCTTAGACTTAGTCTAAGGGTAGAACTGTTATATTGACATGGAAGGATTTGGTTGTGTATTGTTTATGTGTATATCTGCTTCATTGAAATTGGATTTTTTATCAATATAGCAAAATTTCAGAAAATTATGGTGAACGGGGTATCACTGTGTATATTATGTACCTATATTTTTATTTTCTGTGAAGACGGTGGGTGTTATCATTTGTTTCAATTTATTTCAGCATTGTGAAAGATGAATAAGGTTGAAAGGCTGTTGAGGAAATTAAGGAAATCTTGTTTGTTGAACAGATGAATTGAACTCATTATATTATATTCAAACAGACTTTTTCTCTTCACAAGAGCATTTTCAGTGGATTTTTCTTTGTTAAGCCTTCTTGTCTCAACCTCTCAGTTCTTCTACTAGAACTAGAACATTCCGGTTGTTTCTCCTTTCTGGTAGTATATCCAACAGAAAGTTTTTCGGTAGACACCAGCAGTATTTTCAAAAACTACCTCTGTTATGAACTGAGATCTGTGAACGATTAACCCCATGAATCTTATCTAACCTACAAGTTTTGTGTAATGATAAAACTAATCGTCATCTACAAAATGCAACTTTCATATTTCTGTGACTGGTTTACCGATTTTCAATTTCAGTGGCCAGGCTTTTCGTCGATCCATCAACACTTTGTTCTTGAGTCCTCGATTTCCCTTCTACCCAAACACGAAATTTATCCCTAGCTCGAGGAGAGAAAGGAATATTATTGGAATTCCATTTTTCTTAGGAAGAACACTGAGGAACTGAACAATAGCGATTTGAATGAATTTTACTTGAAAAATTATCAATAATGTTGAATATTCACATAAATCATGATAATACAATGCAAAATGAAAGAATCATGTCAATCTTGAAGGTTGCTCAAATCATCACCAAAGAGCGTATCGCTTAACTTGATTTGCATATATTACATTTATATTATTCTCATCTAAGTTGAAATAATACATAATACATGAAGTCTCCTTGGTAGGGATTATGTGATGCTCCGGATTTTTTTGAACATCTTTCTATGATTCACTATTTAGAATACTAAATGAATTACCAACTGGCAATGCAGTTTATCTATAACATTCAAGCATCTCTTTTTTTCAGAAAGAGGCGAGTGTACACCCCACAGAACGATGATGAATATCTTCTTCGTTTTTTAAGATGTCGCAACTTCAGCATAGAGGGAGCTCACAAATTGGTATGTGGAATCAACAAAATACAAATATTATGACAATTATTCTTCGTATAATCTGGTTTTAACATTTAACGTCATTTCGAAACATTCATATTAACTCACTGAAGAGTATCCTCACCTAATCTGTAATATAGACGGAATCAAAATCATGAGTTGGTGAGCAAAATGTCTGAACCGATGTAAATACTACCATAAATAACCAATCTGAAAATTAAGAGTAATTTAATAATTTCTGAATAGACATTCGGCAACAAGTTCTTCCACGAAATACAAATCAATGATGTGCAATATCAAAAATAATCAATAACTACCTAAATTATTCATCATTCAAAATATAAACCAAATACACATTCAATGTTTTCAGTGAACAATTTTTTATATATCCAACATTTTTCAGATATGTAATTACTACACTTTCAAGGAGAACAATCCAGACTTTTTCGAAGGCATATCATTGGAAAATTTGGAAATACTGGGACATGAGGAAATAATAACTGTACCACCCTATAGAGAACAGACAGGACGCAGAATTTTGCTGTATAGAATGGGTAAGAACAATCAAAATATCCATGAAATATTGTGAATCATTTCAATGAAGTTTAGAGTATTGCTAGAAAATTTATTGTTCACATGAAAAATAAAATGCTTTAAAAATACCGAGAAAAAAATGTACTCGATATAACAATAAAAGATTATTGGTTTCGTTTCCCATGAAGATTCTGTTTACAGTGAGATATAACTCAAATTCCAAATTTCAGTCAACTCTCGAAAAATGTTTTCTCTGATTTGAGTCGATTGATATAAATCATCCGTGAACAATTAAACAACCATTCTCACCTTTCTTTAGTCTTCAACAAACAGAATGTTTTCAAACAACTAATTTCATAAACAGAAAAGTAATTCATGAAATGATTCACTGATTGCAAATATGTACAGAACAAATAAATTTACTATGACACTCAAGTCGTCGTATTTTTATTATATTCATTCGAAATATGTCACATTATTCAACACTTTTTTACTCATTACAATACAACATCTTCACACACCTCCATTGAAACACATTCTTTGAAATCAAATGATACACATTAGGTAGGAAAAAAAGATGAATCGAAATATCGAAATATTACAGCAAAGTTTGTAACATGCAATATCCTGCAACTATCTAATATTCGCATTGTGAATATATCCACATTCCATTCGGAAATGTTTCAGTTCATAATATAACAGAAATGTTAAAGAACACTTGTTGATATAGATTTATATAAAGTGTTTTGAAATAAGAAGTGATTTCGGATATTCAGAGAAAAATGCCATTTTCAATATAAATGATCGGATGTTTATTTCATTATAAAGGAAAAGCTTTGCCGTTAATAGTGGAAAATGACATTAGGCAAATGACCACCACGACCACGCTTACAGGACCATATCCTTTTAATGAAATTTTCCATAACCAAATCGCAAAGTGGCTGCCCTATGTCCCCGATAGCCCATGAACTCCATTTTTGAGGTCTTGAATCGACGCTGGGCTATTGGCGTAGACCTTCTTTCACGTGGCCCCAAAGAAAGAAGTCGCAAGGTGTTAAACCACAAGATCCCGCGCCGTCTTGTTGAAAGTAAACGTTGTCCAGATCAATACTTCCCAAATGCCGACCATAAAAAATCATGACTCATCTATCGATAGCGTAATCCATTCACCGTAACTGTTGCTCCAGCCTCTTTTTCGAAAAAGAGCCAATGACTCCGTCGGACCATAAACGGCACCAAACTGTCACACATTGAGGATAGAGAGGCTTTTCTCTTGGGTTTTCCGAGCCCCAGATGCGACAATTTTGCTTGTTGACGAAGCCACCAAGGTGGATATGGGTTTCATCACTCAAGATGAGGGAATGACCCAATCAGCAAAGACACGACGTTGGTAATGATTGGTAGGCTTGATAGTTCTTGTGTTAACTGTACTTCATAATCCTAAAGACTCACTCAATTCTTCACGCAAAATACGGTGTAATGACGTTTGTGGAATGCCTAATTCCAAAGAACGTTGAGGAATGGACAAACCTGGGTTTTCTTCGACACTTTCGGCTACAGCAGCAATATTCTCGGCTGTTCTTCACATCACTTACTTGTCCCATCAGCCGAGTTTTCCACCAATTTCTTTATTGCGGTCCGACAAGGTGCTTCACGACGACCCAAAAACGTTCGAGTTTTACGAACCGTCTCTGCCAAATTTTCACCATTTTTATAGTGAAGTTTAAAAATTTCGATGCGTTGTTGAAGCTTGTATCGTTCCATTTTTATGATGACGTAGTTTCTACTTGTCAAATATCAAAAAATGACAGCTTAAAAAGTGACATCTACCGAAATAGCCGGCTATTCCAAATAACAACTCTTATTGGAAAACCCTTCAGTTGAAACAGCCAATAAATTCGAATGGAATGCTGGTGAAAACTCACAATGTTTATAGCTGTAGTGAAAATGAATGAGGAATTGCCACAGATGAATTTAAGGTATCTACAAAGCATGATCATGTAAAAATCATCGTCACAGTAGTTTGATAAACTCATACAATATCGGCATTACACATATTATCACGTCAACATCACATATTTGTCTAGAATTTTATGAAGAATTTTCAGCGAGAACCGACTATCTATTACATATCCAGTTACACAAAAACACAACTTTCAGAAGTTGTCACTCAATCCAATACACACAATTTGTAAGTATAGTTTTATCGAATGCTTTTTCGTATATTTTTGAGTATTTGTTTTACTGTAGACTTGCTTGTTGTCTAACTTATCTAACAATAAGTTGATTTGCATTTTTGTAGCTTCGTATCATGTGTCTGCTCTTTTGAATGCTTATAAAGTTCGAAATAAGATTGAAAGTAGGTACAAGTATTTTGAGACAGAGTTGAATAACATAGACTAGGTTAGGTTTTTTGCATTTGTGAGCAGTGCGCACATGTTGAGTTTGTTTAACAAAATGGCGTATTGTGGCACGTTGAAAACAATGTTCGGGTTCACTAACTTGTTTCTTTAATATGGTTTGTGATTTGGCAGGTGAATGGGATCCTGAAACGATAACTGTTGATGAAATATTCCAGGCCACACTTGTGGTCTTAGAGCTGGCAATTTTGGAACCTCGTGCTCAGATTATGGGCGGTATATGTATCTTTGATCTTGGGGGATTGACAGTGAATCAAGCTTGGTACATGACACCCAGTGTTGCCAACAAGATGATCCAGATTATGGTGGTAAGTATTTTTGAATGATCAGAGTTTTAGTTTTTTCAATTGTTCATATACTTGTTTTCATATCATCTGCCACATACACAAAAGGTTTCATCTGAAATGCTTAATTATATCCGGCCACCAGAAATTGTATGATGGATGTTTTCAAGAGCTTGAGAACAGAATAATAATACAACAATAAAGCAGAAATATTGTTGCAATGATTGTATCATGATTTATTATAATCTGGTAGATAAATTCAATATATTTATTTTTCTGCTATGGTTTCAAGAAAAAAAACGAGTTACAAATTGTATTCGATCATACAATTCTTCACTTATTTTTCGAAAACGTCTGGACTTGCTGATGCCTTATAGGTACAAAATAATGCCCAAAATAATAACCCAAACAACAAACACTTCCATAGGCGTTACAGCAGGAATATCCCATATAGGTTCACACATATTTTCATCTTCAACGAAGAAAGATAACAAATATCTGTCTTATTATACCTATTCAAAACAACAATTTTCTTATTTTCTTTTCATCTGATACAATAGGTTGAAATTGCACCTCAAAAAGAAAATGAGGACAGAAAAAAAACTTTGTTAATAATTAATAGTAGAAGAACAAACTTACATAAACATTAACTGTGTATTCGAAAGTTTCAAGTCCTGAGTTTCTGATGTAATTAATGATCTATTGCGAATAATGTAAATGTCTTCCTGTCCCGTCATCTTAGAAGTGGCCTAAAATAGTATCGCAGACAACCTTAAGTACTCGAATTGAATTATACAATTGTTAGGTTGCCCGTAATACTCGATTCGAGTACTTGCTTAACATACCGCTTAAATTAGGCCACTTCTACCGATAAGAGACAAAAAACTACAGTAAATAACAATTGGTCATTTGTTCAGTCAGTAACGTAGCACGTGAATCTTTCGAATGTAGAAGTGTTCAAATGGACGGCAAAATTCTTTCTCTTGTGCATTGAATATCGTATTTTTCCAATGTTAATTTCCATTCCTGTATAGTTCGCCAGAAAAAAGCAATTGTTTAGATAATTCAGAATACTCATGCTGGATTCGGCTTTCCATCTGTAAATTACGATACTGTAGCGTACGATTGATCTGTAACTAGCCGACTTACAGATTTGTAAATAAAGCAATTCTGGAATGGTTCCAGTATTTTTCTTTTTATCAGTGTCAGTGTTGAACTTCTCATCGAAAAACATAACCTTCAATCGTAGGATTTGATCATGGAACTTTATGTATTATGAGTAAATGATTTTGATTTGAAAATACATTTATCTGAATGTAGTTTGCGTTTGTTTCTTTCATTTAATTAATTGAAAACAGGAAAGGAAAAAATTAAAATTGCTGTAGAACTTTTATTAAGTTTAAAGTACACTTATTCTTCAATCTGAACATGTTCATAAACTGGGCATTCGGCATTTCTTCAATCTAAACATTTTCTGGGCATCCGGCATTTCAAATGGATTCATTTGATCACGCAATTTTTTCCTTCCTATTTTCATAAAGTTCCTACTTGAAAAAAGAATTATTTTTAGGTCATATATATTATTGAACAATGTTTTACCTGTGATAATTTTCTTCCGAGTACAATGCAATAAACAAAGCCATATTATTTTTATTCATCATGAATTTCTAATACTAGAACGTTGGTGTTCGTCCTAAAATAAACAAACCATTCAACTTAACTTCACAATATGTCATTCGATAATGCTTCCGACTTTGTTTATATATATCATTTATAAACAAAGCTTCCGATCAACGTCTATTACTCGTAAAAATTTAACGATTTCTGTAAGCTACGGATCCCTTAAAGAGGTCCAGAATTGCAATTTTCCTGTAAGCTTATAAAAGGTTACAGATTGGATTACAGATAAAAGCAGAATACCACCATTACCTACCTATTCAAATCGTCGAATTGCAAGTTTTACTCGATAACGCTGAAAAATACTGGTAGTTAATTCCTACACTAACTGAATTGTGTAGAAAAAGCTGTATACATTGAAATTTGGTACCTATCTCTCTATATTCAAATGGAGACAAAGATTAAAGGTCTCTCTTCTCAATCCCAATGAAGGAAGTAGGTTACTGTTACTCTAAATCATTTCTTGATTTGATTTTACGAACCACAAACAAAAAACTGACTGGAAATAGCGAGATAACTATAGGTCACAGCAAACCGGGAACTTTCACTGTGGTAAATTGGCTGAAAAATCATCCTGATGTATGTTATTCTGTTATGAAATATGGGAAATATTACCTGGTGGTATTATTTATCAATTGGTTTTTTCTTGAAATAATGAACAGTGCAGTAAGTTATTGCAACTGTAAATTGGTTTTGAATATTTTCGATGATAATTCAGAAATAACTACATTATTGACCCAGATATGATGGTCTTTATCTGATTTCCTCTCTATTCGTCGATATTCGCAATGATTTGTTCCACCACATTATTTCATCAACTTTATATTTTACTTAAATATGTAATTACTACGATGGAGGCAATTGACTTGTTCATGAAAAGTTTTGATCTGGTGTGAAGTTATATTTTCATCAGTTCTTACGCGCTTGTTCCTAGGGTAAAAGCGCATAAAAGTCTGCAATTTCCTATTTGAGCGTCAAGTATTTTCAAAGAACTCTGTTGAACTCACTGATGAAGAATCCGCAGTCAAAAACAATTTTACTGATTTGACCAACCAGTTTTCGAAAGGATCTAACTGAACAGAAATTGTCAGGCTAGGTTTATGTTCTGAATGACTCGGAAGATTTCATAAATAAACCAAATCGGTGGAATAGTTTTCGAAATGTGGTTTTTGAAATTTTATTTTGTGAAGTTTTGAGAACTGAAATATGATAACGTCAAAATTTCATGATAAATATAAAGGGTGTAACATAATGGTATGTCACAACTTGAGGGGGTGAATCTACATGTAATTTCAAGAAAAAAAGTCTATATATAAATGGGTCCGTAAAAGCTTCGTTACGGAACTACATGGTGTTGAAATTTCTAAAAAAACTGTTTTTTTCTTCATAACTCCTGCTAGCTATTTTGAATAGTCGCCATCATTGCACGTCCTGAATCACAAATAGGATCCACAGGGTTTTCTTTCGCGGCTTTATGTCCTTTTTCTTCCTCAAACTTTTTTGCGGTATGCCAATGGTCAGCATAAAATTAATTTTTGGTATCTTCGTACAATTTAGAAATTTTTTTGACTGCTTTAATTTTTCCGTATCTCTAAGCGTTTTCGAATGAAAAATCATTGAACGATTGTATGTTATTGGTTCAATGAAGAAATAATAGAAATACTCGATAGGTATCCCCAAAATTTGCTTTTGTTTCGATAGCTGTCATCTGAGACTCAATATTAGCTTGTTAAATAGATATCAAATACAATCGTTAGATAATTTTTCACCCAAAAACATTTGAAGATGCGAAAAATTACAAGAGTCATAAAATTTTTTTAAATTGAACGAAGAAATAAAAAATTGATTTTACGCTGACCAGTGGCGTACCGCAAAAAAGTTTGAGAAGTAAAAAGGAAACATGGCTCCCTAATAGAAAACACCCTTCAGATTCTAGACTGAATATCTCAAAAACTGCTGGAGTTATGAAGAAAACCAGTTGTTTTTGGAAATTTCAACAACTTTCATATTAGGCTGTTCAATAATAATTGCTTATGCAAAATTTCCTAGACCGATAAATGCTACTGAGAGCGTTTCTAAAGTGGTGACATCCTGGAGGCATGCCGAAAGAAATTGTCTTTCGCAAAAATTTATACTAGCTCGATATACTGCTGAAATTTCGACTAAATATAAAGAGCAAAGATAAAATCAGGTTGCCAAGAACTTGTTCACAAGAAAATATTCGGGTTCATTTGATTCGCATATCCATTTGATCTCGGAAATTTTTTGAGCTATAATCCTAAGGCAATGCGTAAAACTTAAATCGAAAAATATTCATAAATTTTATGAAGCCATCAGTTTGAGCAGAGATACACAAATAGGCCAATATTTATTATTCAATTGAAGGTTCGATAAATTCAAAATACTCTGGGACAATGTTTTCTTACGTTTATGTCGTTGAAAATATCCAAATCAATTTCCACTTCAAACAACATCATATAAGTCTTAAGCTTTTCAAAGCTTGTTCATATTGAAGAAACGATCATTCGCATTTGATCGTCATATATCTGTCCGAGACACTTAATTGAGTTTCTCATTGCTTTCAACTGAAATTGCACAAAAAAAAATAAAAACAACTAGAACGAAGCTCAATGTCATACCGATATGCTAACATATATTTGCATTACATTTTCTCTTCCCGAATTGATTTTCAATTATTGATTGTTGTTGCAGATCACGTAGTATACTACGTCTGCAATATAATTAAGTTCATGGCCAAGCAAAATATTTGTGGTTTTAGTTTAACAATGTTCATTTTATGGCATCAATAAGAGTCCCAAAAAAAATAATTATAGTTGTTATGTTTTATTATCCAGGAAGATGAAATGGAAATAGCTTTGCTCAGTGTAACAACCTGTAACCTTACAGTTCTTCAACATTCATTGATTTTATTGACGTAGAAATTCAGTTATTTAAAAAGTTGTTTGAGAAAATCCTTATTTGTTTTATTAGATAATGTTCGAAACTTTTTTGAACATGCTATGGTTTTGCTCAAACATTTAATTTTCAAGTCGAGATCCTAAACAACTCGGTCTAAGGTAGAAGTATTTCTCTCTTCCGTAAACACTTCAACTTTATAGAACCACTCGAAAAGCTCTTCAGCTAGGACGACTCGCTATTCTTTCGATTCAATGTTTTGAAAATGAGTAATCGTGGCTAGTCAGAATTAGAGATTCGGATGCTCAATAGCTTCCCAAAGAGTTATGAAAAATACGTGCAAATCTACAAAATGAGTAGGTAACCAAAAAAAATTCCCGAAAAATTCTGTAATTCAAGAAGAAAAAATATTTCTGAAATTTTGAATGTAACTATGAAAGATCGTTGAAATCATGACATCTGTTGTGCCAAAATTCATTCCTTCAGGCAGTTGCCAGAAAAAAACGGTTTTTAATTCTGAAATAATGGCATAATGGTAAAGAAGAGCTAAAAAATTTTTGTTCCAGTTCTTCATTTTTACTTTGCATTGCAGTTCAAATGAATCTAACCATTTGTTACTTCATTCATGAATTGTGTTCACATCGTTATTATTATATTTTTTATTGATTACAATATAACAAAACAGATGTATGAATATTATGCTGAAAATTTAAGAAAAGCAGGAGCTTTGAGCGCTCGTTCTTTGGTTGAGCAATGCGACATTTACCTCAAAATTTTATATGGGATTTGAGATTGATACAAAATATATAAATGCAGAACCTTAGCACAATCGGAATTATATTCTGGAAGTTATTCAACAATTGAAATATGTAAAGAATGAATGACTACCAAAATTAAATTTTATGGTTTTGATGATGCGACTCTCTTGAACTTCTGCATGAATATTTAGTTTGTCAGTTTTCATTCACAAAATAAATTTCATTTGAATCGGATATTATGTAAAAAAATATAGAGATTCTTCTTTTCAATATTCTCATTGAATTTTTATGGTTCTGTAGACACTATGGTCACAAAATTCTGCATGAACATTCAGTGTATAAATCTTTATTTATACTATGAATTTCATCCGAATCGGATATTTTTTTATAAAAATATGGAGTTTCTTCTTTTCAATATTCCAATTCAATTTTTCATGGTTTGTTCACACTATGACCACCAAGTTTTGCTTGGAGGTCATTATTATCATCTTGCATATGGCCGCACATTTTATTTCAAGAGGTTTCGTTTTGTTTGAGATATTGAGGAACAAAATTTTGAATGACCATATTTCATGGAACACCCTGTATGATTTGGCTGCTTAACGAACTTAACTGAACCGTTTGGGAACCGAATTTTTTCTGAAAAGTTCAAGTCTCTAGGACAATCCCTTCGAAAATTATTGTGCTGGACGGCCCCTCGGACAAAATTGAATTTGACCACAAATTCATCATCAGTACGACCCTATAGTTTGAGACCATTATCGGCTCATAATTCGAAAATTACAGACATTTAGCAAAACGATATAGCGTTCCTTTAAAGAAAACGACCGCTAAAAAACGACAATTCAAACTGAGTTATAATGCCTTTATGAATTTGAATTTTGAACTTTTCTTGAAAACTTTGAACTTATAAATATGTTGCTTTCGGAAGCTATCGTGTTTACTATCGGCAATGATGCATCTGATGCTTTCTTTATTTTCAGACATCATTTCCTATGAAAATTCACGCCATGCACATAGTCAACCAATCCTGGGTGTTCGACATGGTGTTCAACATCTTCAAGCCTTTCATAAATGAAAGAATGAAATCTCGAATTTTCTTCCATGGGGAAGACAGGGAGAGTCTCCACAAGCATATTGACCCCAATTCCTCCCTAAACGATACGGTGGTGTGCACCCTGACTATCCCCAAAAAGAATGGTTTGATGGTTTCAAAAAGGACAAGAAAATTCTGTGGGAGATGAGGACTCAAGGTTACACGGTGGACGAAGATTAAAAAGAACTTTTTCAGCACGGTTAGACCAGACAAGAGTGTTCAGTTGAATGCTATTGTGATATTTAGTGTGAATTTTCTATTATTACTTTAAGTTTTCTACGTGTAGTTTTCTAGTTTGTTTCGTGAATGAGTATTCTCGTTTCTTTCGGTATGGTTTTCTCAAATAAATTTTCTATCACTGTTTGAAATTGTATTGTGGTGTTTTTATAATAGGTACTAATCGTAAATTAACATAAGGGTAGATTGAATGCCTTACTAATTTTATTTTGAGTTGCATGCTCAAGATGGAGTCAGAAATACCGAGGGTACCAACCTGTAAGTGTTATATTGTAAGAATCACAATGTTCATCTCATCAGCATTCATGATCATAATTCATTCGTTAGTTTCATTTTCACTTAATTTTAAATGGTGTTGAATCGTTGAAGTTTCTCACTTGGTTCTCATTTCAGGCAATTGGGACCCAGAGAAAAGTAGTGTTACGGAACTTTTCCAAGCGAGTCTTGTGGTTATGGAGGTGGGAGCTTTAGAACCAATAAATCAGATTCTTGGAGGAATTTGTATATGGGACTTAGAGGGGATTTCGCTTAGTCAAGCTTGGTACTTAACACCTAGTATCGCGTATAAAATAATGGAGTTGTTGACGGTGAGTACAGCGGTACAGCGTACTTTACGGCATCTAAAGATTTCTAGTTGAGATAAGATCATATGCTCTCAACTCAAATGAGATAGAGCCTATAAATAAGCTCTCGATCCGTCACTTTATTAATAAGTAGCTGACCCGGTGAACCTAGTTTTGCCATATATTCATTTCTAGGGTAGGAAAAATAAAACACCCATTGTGAGTGTCTGACAATATGGTACCTAGTACCTACATATGTTAAAGCGACAGGTAGCAGTATGGAAACACTAATTAATTCAGTTTGTTTACGAATAATAAACTCTAATAGCAACATGTAGATAAAAATTTTGAATTTTCGATTCCCTAAATGTAACTTTTTCCAATTTTTCTCAAAATGTCAAAATCCACTATAACCTATAATCTTTCTATGACTGCTTGATTGGTCGTATAGTAAAGAAAGCGTTTTATTTTTCTCTCAACAATGTTTTTGAAAATATTTTGTTGTATGAACCTCGTCCTGGCAAATGTGAACACAACAAAAAAAATTATTCAATTTGGTGCAGTCGCTTCAAAGATATGGCATTTTGACGGTGACCATAGATCCTGATTAGAATGGTATTTACCTGTTAACGTCAGTGGCGGATTAAAAAGAGACCCCAAGCGCTAGAAGAATCTGGGTGTCCTACTCTTAAACAATATAATACAAACCTTATGTAAAAAGTTTATGAAGGCAGTTTTTATTGCATATCAAGAAAGTTAAGCTACTTCTCGAATATAATGAAAAACAAAAAAAGAATAGTCAACATAAAATTTATAAGAAAAATGAAAGAATATATTTGAATCAATGAATATTTATACCTACATCGTGCCAATGAAGTAACGTAACTCGTCAATTCTTGTACGAAGAATTATTAAAGAAAATGCTGATACCCGTCGATTTCAAATTTCAAAAACAATTTATCTTATGCTTTTTTCAATTTGATTTTTCTCACCCCTATGACCAGCACCCCTGCACTTAATTTTTTCAAATGGGAAATATGGGTTGTGATACATCGAGTGAAACGTAATCTCATTACCTATTCAGCGATTTCGCTAAAAGAAGGATTAGTTGTGCCGTTTAATTATCAAATGAAGAAATCATTCCCAGTTAGTGATCAGAGAGTACCGCAATAAGACCATTATGCTTTTCACTAATTAAAATGGAGGAAATCCATGAACCCATGGTTTTGTAATTTCCAAAGCTCAATAATTTTTTGAATTTGACATCTTCACACATCCCATCCCCCTTAACTTTTTTATATAGCATTGTATGGATTGTGACACATCAAATAAAATGTAATTGACTAGATACTCATTCCTTTTGACATGTTACAATTTATGTATTTTTTTGCATAAAAAAGTACTCTCGAAATTACAATTCCATTTATTTGTAGATTTCCACTTATAATAATCAGTGAAAAATACTGGTCTGTTTGCAGCTCTCTTCAAACACAAATTGTGAATTATTTCAATGAAAAAATGACACAACTTTTTCTATTTCAGTAATTTCGCTGATCTTTCATTTGATGTATCACAACCCATATATATCTATTTGAAAAAATAAAGTAGTGGTAAGAGAAAAATATCAAATTCAAAAAACCATACTATAAATATTGCTTTTGAAATAAAAAATCGAAAGAAGTGGAGATTTTCATGATAATTCCTTGTACAAGATTTATTGACGAATTATGGTAAGTTTTTGGCTCTGTATGGAACTGAATAATTGGTGAACCATTTCAAAATTTGAAAGATTACACCACTTGAAGGTTAAAATAACCTAGTAATAAAATGATCACGAAAATTTCAAATTGACTGTTGAATCTCAAATGACTTCGACTGAAAATTAAAAATAACAAAAAATTCAAAGAAAATTGTTGGTGGCGGCTGAGGTCTGAAATAGGAAATCTAATCCCTCATTTTTAAAATAGTTAAATCACCGAATTCTGGAAAACTCAGTATTAATGTATTTTTTTAGTGAGGTATACCTCTATTCTGATACAAAATTTTTTTCAGACATCTTTCCCTATGAAAGTCCATGCATTCCATATAGTCAATCAAAACTGGCTATTTGACATGGGATTCAATATTTTCAAACCATTGATACAAGTGACAGAATTCGCGAAAGGTTGTTTGTACATGGAAGGAATTATGAGGAACTTCACAAGCATATCGACCCGAAATATCTTCCTAAACGTTATGGTGGAGAGCTAGATGACTACAATAGTTATTTCGACTGGTACAAAACGGTAAGGAAGGAGGTCAAGGTTTTGAGGGAGTTGAAAAGTCTTGGTTACTCAGATGAGAAAGAGGAGGCTTCACTGGACGAGGAGACACGGGCAGCTATGAATGCTCCATTCGTCTGAGTTTTTCAATATACAAATATTTATTTAATACTTTTAATATTTTTCAATACAGTTTGAAATAGGTAATATAAGTGTGGTTTGACTTTTATATTAGAGGAAATATTTCAAATTCATATGATGAGACTGCTTATTCATTTCAACGTAAAATTTTGAGTTGAAATTTGTGATATTTTCCAGAATAATGGACCTGATGAAATTGTATTTATGTTCGATAATAAATACTCGTTAACCAAAAAGTGTTTAATTTAGGTTTATATCAATAAGTATCTTGTTATAACAATTCATGCATAGATAGAACCCTATAAAAAAATCAGGAGTGACATAGTGATCCATTCTGATAGTCAGGCTGCTATTGAAGCACTGAACTCTTGTGTTATCGACTCAAAACTGAAAAAGCACTACCGAAGAAGACTCAATAAAGTAGGCAAGAACAACAAGGGTTCTTTAGTCTGGGATCCTGGTCACTCAGAAATCAAAAGAAACGAAGAGCCTAATACACTAGCTAGAAAAACAGTACAATCGCCACTTTCTAGCCCTGAACCCTCCTGTGACCTGCCGTATTATAGGCAAATGCACCATTGAAAAAGGGTTTTTGGAGAAGGCAGAAACCTAAGGTGTAATTGTGAAAAATAATTAACCCTGCAACGGACACGTGGGGTGTGACAAACCCCAGCCGTATAAAATACCTTGCAACTTTTCAAAATTGGCGTTTCGAAGTGGAAGATCTGCGAAAGCTTTTGATTATAACTTCCACCATTGTTTAAGGAGAGGAAGAGAATCTTCTCCTTAAACAATGCCTCGACTATCAAATCAGCAGGGACGGGCCGAAGCAAAATTTTTTGGGGGGAGAGAACAAAGTTTCGAAAATGTGCAACTGTGCATTGAGGCCATCATTAATTTTGTTCCTACTGAATCATCAATTAGTACTTCAGAACTACTTCACAAATTTTCTAAATGTTAACTGTTTTTTGCTTTTTGATAATTTTTATAAACATTTTTATTCGTTCGTGATCTTTTTTTTACTCATAACAGAGCTGTGCCGAAGTCTTGTGCTTAGTGCTCGTGAAAGCACTCGAAGCATTTTTGTGCTCGCAAGCACAGTGCTCTCGAGCACTAGAGTGAACCTGTGCTTAGTGCTTGGTGCATCGCGAATTTTTTGAAAGGGCTTAGTGCTAAGTAATTCTACAAAGTGCTCCTAAGCATCGTAGTGCTCCAGAGCACTTTCAGAAATTACCAAGCACTAAGCCCTTTATGGACTTGTCGGAACATGAAAATGACGGACTTAAGCCTGATTGGAATAAACAAAGAACTAAAATATTAATATTTTTTCTTTTAACCTTTATGGATATCTAAGTTGTTATGTTTTTCTTTCATTATAAACTCTGGTGTTAAAAAAACTTCGCTTCGCCACAAGAAAATTTCCATCTCATTTGTTTCCAAGACGTCATTGTCTTTCTATACCTAACTTTTAGAATTTCGTTTTCTGTTTCGAGACCACTTGCTATATTTCCATTTTTTTTTATATGACGTCATGGTAACTTATGTTTGTCTGTCAACGGCAATGTTGGACTTGCTGAGAAAAAACTGTTGTCAATTTCAATTTGGCCAGTTCAAAACACGATAACACTCGAAAGAAAACATCAGGACATTGAAATCAAAATTTCAAACTAAGAAACATTTGGATGGAAAATACAAAGGTTCGTTTTGAAAAGTGCTTAGTGCTCGGTGCTCGTGTAAACGAATTACTTTCCAAAAGTGCTTAGTAATCGGGAGCATTTCTTAAAAAATAAGGGCTTAGTGCTCGAGATTTCGGAGCACTTTTCAATAGGGCTTAGTGCTTTGTGCTCGAAGAACTTTTCTTCAGTGCTCGGCACAGCTCTGACTTATAAGTATCTATCTAAGATCTCATGTTTCTGAAACGTTGAGAAATAATTATGGAAATACGGAAGATTGACATTCGAAAGGTCAGAGTAAGCAGAGACAATTTGTGCCATTCGGGATGACAGTTGAGTTTGAGAGTATTTTTCCTGCTCTCTCAGAATCTGAAGTCAAATCCGGAGTTCAGATCTGATTTTATATCGAATTTTTCATTTGAACAAATTCGTACTCACTCTCATCATTGTTTAATCCAATTTCGTAATTTTTTCTGAAACTCCCTGTATATCATGAACCATGAACCTCAGATGATTTTGAAATGGCATTTTATCACTCTTTGACACATTCCTCATCACCACCTATACGTTATCCCATTCCTCACCAGACACCCCTTTATACAGGGTGTCTGTAAACAAATGCGAGATACTTAGGGAGACGATTCCTCGATGAAAATAAGCAGGGGTAGTTCATATATTTTTTTTTCAAAATCGACCTCCCTTCCAAGATACAGCCTTTGGAAGGCGATGACGAGTTGACAGTTTTGTTTTCGTGGGATAGATTTTCGAAAAATAAATTTTTTTATCGTTTCCCATTCAATACTGGAGAAAAAAAGTCTTCTGCGAAATTTCGATTCAGTCGATACTTTTCTCGGAAAAATTAAAAACTTACAAGCAATAATTATGATCACTAGTTATTCCATTTCATCGTAAGTTCCAAAGAATGAATATTCTGAGATACTGTTTATGCTCAAAATTGGTTTTGACAGAAGACACTTTTACGATGAAATGATACGAATAGTGATCATTACTGCTTGTAAGTTATTTCTTCCCAAAAAGTAAAAAAAATTAAAATCTGTCAACTCGTCATCGACTTCTAAAGGCCCCTGCTTATTTTCTTCGAAGAATCAGTTCCTAAAGTCCCTTGCATTTGTTTACTGACACCCTGTATATATAAAATTTAATTCTATTTGCTATGGAGAGTATAATACATTACGCGTTTGTTGCTTTCCGGTATACTTACGTCAAGAGTTGAGGAAAATGTGAGCGTGTCTCTAATGCAGCGAAATGATTAACATGCACAATAGTGGTCTAGCATGAAAATCAATTGCTTCCCCAGAGAGAAATTTTGGTTTTGCGCACCGGCCCTGTGCGCATTCTTGCGGAGGGTTGAAACAG
The DNA here is from genome assembly GCA_013421045.1 of Propylea japonica. NCBI lineage: Eukaryota > Metazoa > Arthropoda > Insecta > Coleoptera > Coccinellidae > Propylea > Propylea japonica. The sequence continues at coordinate 54,890,525 of CM024246.1, forward strand.
GAGTCGATATTCGCCCTTTTGTGTCATCATATCACAGTATCCTGATTTTCTTAGTTTGACATGTGATAAGCAAAACTTGAACTTGTATCAGGTAAGAAACATTTGTACTGGAGCGTCCTCTACTCTTTCCTGAGATATGAGGAAAATAATGAATTATAAGAATTTAGGATAATGCTTATGTTTGTATCATTGTTTTTTTGTTTTATTACTTCGATTCTGTTCTGATTAGAATCAACGGAAAAAACATGAAAACGACATTCGAATTCAAAGAATCCAACATTTTTTCAGCTGGAATTAAACCTTTTTTGGAGGGTGCAAAATTATCAGAAATTAACCTCACCGAGAAGATGAATGAGTAAATCTGAACACAAATGAAAAAAAAATTCAATGTAAATTGGAAACAATACTTCGTCAATTTTCCTTATCTTGAAAGGTTTGTGTTCAAGTTGATGAAAGTTCGGTTGTAGAAATTCATTTTGTTTCCTTCATAAACTTCTGCTATTAGATCTTTTCTACTTTTCTTCACTTGAAAAAGGAAGGCATATTAAAGTTTTTCTGGATTATACACAATATCTGAATTAACTGTTTGACTGGTATGAAAGATAACATCAAGCAGTTCTCTTATGATAATGATAGTTATTCAATAAAGTAGTTTGAAAATCGCTACAAAATTTTTTCGCCGACCTAGCTCACCATGAATCACTATCACTACATAGTATAAACAAAGTCGCTTTCTCTGTCCCTATGTCCCTTTGTATGCTTAAATCTTTGAAACTACGCAACGGATTTTGATGCCTTCTTTTTAAATAGATAGAGTGATTCAAGAGGAAGGTTTATATGTATAATAGCATCCAGTAAATAGTAGAGAAGTACTGTTATTTTTGAGGTTCTAATGTGATGTCGTAAATAATGGATACGTTCAGAAGCACTAAACTGTTGGCAACAGTTGAGTAGTTGAGAAAGCGATAGCGTTCAGTAAAATCGCTGACAAGCGATGTTTCTCAGCAGATGTCGATTTCTGGCAGTGGTAAAAATTTACGCTTTATAACTCATCTGACCGCTGAGACATGCGCATTTACCTGTTATTTTGTGATTTGTTTATGTTTAGGGTTTTAGTTGAAGTTTATCAAGGAGTATTTTGCTTACTAGCGTATTTCGAAAATGTTTATCAAAAAGGATTGTCTGGCTACAATTTGGGTCTGTCAGAAGAAAACCAACAACTTGTTGTTGAATAAAAAAAATAGGTTATGTATCATGATATGTCAGATTTGTAAATCACTCAGCGAAGCTTTCAGAAGATTTTCATCCGCTGAAACTCAACTCTACTCAGCTGATTTTTGCTTTATGCCAACAGTTGAGTGCTTCTGAACGTACCCAATTTCATTTTTTCCGCTTGCATTGCAAACGCAGGCTGAACCCTACGAGTTTTATCAAAATAATGTACTATAAGTATTGTAGACATTGAAGAGGCCTACAGAAAAGTCCGTGATGGTATATGTCTATCTCTTATGGATAACTCACAATAACTTTTTTTTGTCATTTGCTTTTACGACAAATAATGGCTAATTTTCGAAGCGATTTTAACCAATACAGCATTGATCCTTAACCAATTAAATACCTTGAATGATTTAAGTGAATATTCTCGAAGATATTACAGATTTAAAAATTTCGGGACGTAGGAATTGCGTGCGAAGCCGGGGCGGTAGTTGAGTATAAATTCTTGATTGAAATGCATTTCATTTGGCATAAGAAATACATTCGAATTAATATAATTTATATGCTTCAGTAGAGTTGTAAAATTTATCGTATATTGCTTCTGAATAGACTGAAATTGTAGAAATGGAGCAATGAAATGGGTAAATATTGATTAATTTTGTGTACGTTAAACTGTGCTATTATTTTGAGGCAGACCGAAAATAGTACCTATTATTACCATGCTATAACAAATGATCTTTCTGAAGCTTCAAACATGATATATCTCTGATTTTTCAGTAAAAAATGGCTAACTCTGAGCGTGTATCCAGCATGACTGGAAGTGATTCTAGAGTTCTGAACATAGAATGTCAAAGAAAAGCAGAAGAAGAGCTCAATGAAACACCTGAAAATTATAATAAGGAATTAGCCAATCTACGATCTCTCCTTTCAAGTATGCCTAAAATTATCATTCCATCAAAAAAAGTTAAATTGAACCTTTTTTAGATGATACGAATTTGAATGTTCCTGAAGACGATGAGTTTCTACTTCGATTTTTGAGAGCAAGAAAATTCGATAGCAAAAAAGCATTCACAATGGTGAGTAAAGGAAACGTGGAAAAGATATGACATTCTAATATTGGATTCTTCTTCAGATCCAGAGGTATTACTTCATGAAGCTCAAATGTCCTGAACTTTTCGGATACTCACTACCTACGGAAAACGAGAAAGTATTCGAACTGCAAGCTCAAATCATGTTACCTGAACGAGATAAGGATGGTAGAAGAATATATATTATTCGTGTAGGTATGTTTCTCGAACTTGTTCAGATTTTTTTCAGGTTTGATGAAATTACCATCGTTACTTTATCTCCTTGGATTTTAGATAGTGTCGTCTTTTCAATGGATTTCATAAAACGTTTGGGTAGAAAAACAAAAAAGCCCAAATTTTTTATCTTTGAATGAACCTGATTCATCTGCATTTCAGTTAGGTTAGGTTATGTTATTTATGTTTGGTTAGGTTAGGTAAGGTTAGGTTAGGTTAGGTTAGTTTAGTTAGGTTGGATCAGTTAGGTTAGGTAAGCTAGGTGAGGTGAGTTACATAGATTATATCAGTTAGACTAGGCTAGGTTATTTGAGTAGTTATTCATACTTGAATGAATCTGACACGTCTAGAAATAGGAATGGTTCACAAAAATGCCACCCAATTTCCGTGAAATTATTAGCATTATCATGATTTATTACGACTGAGCAGAGTTTCTTATTAACGTGAAGAAACGATAATTCAAACTTATATGTATATCTACTGGATTTATTATTTCCCATTAATATCCAAGTTGAGGAGCTGTCCTTATGATCGATCTTGAATTATGAACATTAGCATTACAGAAGCATTAGGACTTTTTTCAATGCAATTTGTAGCATTTTTTTTGGTTTCACTACTTTGATTCTGTTCTTATTGGAATCAATGGAAAAACATGAAAACCATAATCGAATTAAAAAAATCCAACATTTTTTGAGCTGAAATTAAACTTTTTGAGAGGGTGTAAAATTATCAGAAATTCACTTCACCGAGAAGATGATAATAGAAAAAAATTCAATATAAATTGGAAACAATAATTCGTCAATTTTCCTTATCTTAGAAGGTTTGTGTTCAATGTTAAGTTGATGAAAGTTTCGTTTGAAAAATTAATTATGTTTTCCTTCGTGAACTTCTGATATTATATCGATTCTACTTTTCCTCACTTGGAAAAGCTAGGCCTATTGAATGAATCGATCTTTAACTATGAACTATAATACTCGACACGTTGAGAGCCAACGTTCGATTCAACATCGGTGTGGACGTGAATCATTCGATTCGACTTCCTTTGATCTGGACCGCGCTCATTCGGTTTGGAAGCGACATGATTCGATTCGACTTTCACAACGTCCACACTTATTCGACTTTGTCGAACAACACAAGTCGAATGATATCCTTCGGCATAATGTGGACGCGACTTTAGACGTTTTTTCAGTGGCCATTTCCAGGGATTTCCAAAAAAAATTACTTCATGAATAATGGGTCCTCAGAAAACTATGATGATTTTTCCTTTTACGTTTCGTTCTAAGATTCAAGAGAAAAAATTATTGAAATCACTGAAATGAGCTCTAGAATGTGAACGAGCATTTTGAGTGAATCATTGGATAGGTTCATAGTACCCTCCTATAGTTTTGTTGTCACATCAAGAAAAACCCATATTTCAACGGTACATCTTGAAAATGCCAATTTTAATTTATTCATTGCTTTTCCTTATGTCGTCCTCAATTTCGCATGGTTTATTTCATAATTTTTTATTTCAGATTATTTCGATGCCACACGAATCACAATCGAGGACGTGTTCCGTGCGAATGTACTCGCTTTGGAACACATCGTCAGAGAGCCAGAAACGCAGGTTTCCGGTCTTGTCGTGATCCTCGACATGGCAGGTTTGAGCCTGCAGCACGCGAAGTTTTTCACTCCTTACTATGCGAAGAAAACGGTTGAACTCGTCCAGGAGACTTTTCCCCTGAGGTTCAAAGGATTTCATGTTGTCAACGAACCGTTCTACTTTGACGCTGTAATGACTGTTTTGAAGCCGTTCCTGAAGGAGAAGATAAGGAAGAGGGTAAGGCAGTTGTTATATAAATAATGTTATTCTTGATAAATGCAAGATGTTGGTGAATTAATGCGAAAAACTTCAGGAGGTGATTATAAATGAATAAATAATGGCATAATGTTATATCATAGCCATTACATTCAGCTCACGTTCACGGCAAGAGCAGGGAATTGAGCAGGGAAGTGAGAAGTGCGAGAATGAAATTCCTACACTTTGCTGCTGCCCTCCGCTGCTCCTCGTGCTGCCTCATGCTACCTAAAATGGCGGTTTTTCGAAAGAAAGTCAGAAACAGCCTGCAGTACGAGCGGCAATGAGTGATTATGTTCAGCTAGCTATGGCGGAGCTGACAACAGAATCGCCGAACGCTCTTACGAAATTCTCGAAAAATTGTTATTATTGTCTTCGAGAAAATGTAAACGACGGAGTGAAGTGAAACTTCGATTTTGAAAATAATCTTTCAGTATAAGGTGCATTCAATTTCCTATTCCAAAACACAGTAATTTCACAACTAACAGTTCTGACGAATGTTTACATTTTCCACTAGTGGTGAGACCAAAATTATTAAAAAAATCACACGAGATACAGTAATTTCACAGGAATTTCAATTAAAATCCCATTTTTAACATAAAAGTGATTGAAAGAAGTGAATTAAATTTTATCAGGATTCAACGATTTTTAACCCATCCGCCTTCCAAGGCCGACTACAAAAAATGCGTTTTTTTCCAATGACTTTTGTAACTCAGGATTCCGCGAAGTTTTCGAATGTACTGAAAAGCTAAAAAGACAGCTTTCTGTATTTCTAATTCGAAAGTGAATGTTTGAGTACATCCTTCTGCGAAATTGAATTTCTAGCTTTTAAGCTTTTTTTTTGGGTAACTTGCAGATACTTCAGAAGCTGAATATTTTTATTATTGAATCAAATTTTAGGACAATCATGTTAAAAAGATAAATTTTGGTTAGTGAACGGTTGCATCCACCAGTTGTTCCTCTTCTGATCCCATAAAATCCTGTGTTCTTCATTGAGAGCATGTTAGACAAATTTTGAGTTATCAGTAAATCCAATATGAACTAGTTTTTTTATGTTCGTTGAGTAGAACGTTTGAGCGAGGTTCAGTTTTTCCACTAAAAACTCTACCCCACATTTTTAATTGATTGAGTTTCATTATCAGGGCTAATCTGACTGAAGTAGAACCGGATAAGGAAACTCAACTACCAAAAGCTGCATTTCTTTGGTCTTTTTCATGCATTTTAACATGTTCGTGAAATTATTTTGGCATATTGATTTGAGTGATGGTATTGTCGTCATTCATAGAAATACCGAATACAATTTTTATGTTTTTTTCAGATTTATCTCCATGGAAATGATCTAACTTCCCTGCACGCCTTCATTCCAACGGATTTGCTTCCAAAAGAATATGGGGGAACCCAAGGAAATTTCGACAATCGTCCATGGTTCATGCAGTTGGTTTCTGAAGAGAAATATTTTCTGGATCAACAACAATATGGATACAAAACGGAGGAAAATGTCCCAGAATTATAATAATTGCTCAATACACATTGCTGCGGTTAAAAGATGTGCAGTATTTCTTCATCTTCTTTTCGATGAAGTGATGTTTTTCAAGCTTTGTGCTTATACGTCGAACCAAACCTAGATAATAGATGATGGTTGTAGTTTAATAATTGCTAATGGAGGTGTTGAATAGTTAACATAAATGGAAAGTGAAATTATTTGAAAATATAAAAGCAACAGAACAAATGAATATCAAAATGTGATAAAAGAATACTATATAATATTATAAATTGATGAAATGAGTTTAGAGATGAGTTGTGCTTAATTAAATGAAAAGCAAGTTCGGATTATTTTTATATGTAGCATAAAGTAAAATTTCTGAATCAATTGTTGCTGAATAATAAAAGATGAATTGTTTTTCACTGAGTTTTTTGAACCAGATATTCTAAACGTGGTATTCAATCAATCCATGCTATGGCTGATGATTTATTTTCAGTAGGGTCCTATAGCAGTGTTCAAAGAACAGAAAACCAGAAAAATTATCAATTGGAAGGCTAAGTTTGACGAAGAACAACTCTCTTGGTGGATCAGCAAAGATTCAAAGTTATTTTGTTTTATGCTTTGATTTCGTAAAATCGCTCTGGTATTAGAAGTATTAGAGTAGAATAGTATGATACCACCTTCTATAATAACCTCAGCTAAGGATTTTTGGTTTGTTTTGTGTGATGTATTATGTTAGCTTTATATATATATATATTCTTTTGAATTGAGAGCTAACAAAATACAATACATGAAACAAAAAAGTCCCTAGCTGAGGTTGGTGCAAAACGGGGTACCATACTATTCTGTCGTATGATAGATACCAGAGCACAGGGAAAAACCTCAGTAGAAAAAACCTTGCCTCGCTTTATTTTTCACAATGAAAGCATCTGCAGAGTATAAACTCAGTCTAACCTTCATGCCAAAAAAAATTGTAATATTGAATGACATGTTGACCGTGAATACTTCCACAGTGATGCTATAGAAGGTATTTCTTATGCTAGTAAAAAAGCCCTGCATTGAATATTGATTAAATAAAGTTGTGAAATTTTGACATGTATCACACCGCGAGTATTAGATATTGTTTTTTATTGCTCTGAAATATTACTTCAGTATGTTTGCACTACTCTAAACTGACAAGTATTAATGGTATCATTTTTCTATTTCAACAAATTGAATGAACGAGATAAGTAGGCACCTTGAAATATTCGATTTTTCCAGGAATCGATTATAATAAGAATAAAAATTATGACTATATTTTACATTATTACAGTCTCCAGCAAGAATTCACATAGGTATCACTGCCCAAGGTGCCCATTTCGTATGAAATTTTTTCTTATTCCTAATCATCGCCTTGATCGGGGAAATGGCATGAAAGCAATGGTCTGGCCGAAGCAATCAGTATGCCCCTCCTTCAGTTCGGGTTTAAGCGCCCAAACCAAAATTATTTTGGCATGTATGGTCAGTGATTCTCTGCTGCTCAAAATAGTTTTTACTTTTTATATACTTTCAGGGGATAGGAGATCCTTATCTGTCATCTGAAAATCAAACAAAATACGAACTGAGTCCTGCCTGGACAAACACTAAATTTTTCATCGGTAAAACCCTATTATAGTGTTCAATCAGAGAACATCGATGTTTACTCATCATAAAGGAAGAGACTAACTATAAATGCCAGACTGATTCATTTTTGAATGAATAATCGAGTAAAATCTGGTAACATATTGTCTCTCAACGGCAACGTTGATTTTATTCTACGTTTGACAGCAAATACTACCAACTACGAATAAAAAAAAATGAATTAACGGCTACTATGCGCTCAAACTTTCGTGAACGGACTATATAGGTATATACCGATTTGGAAATTCACATCGAAAACATACGATATACAAGGCATCAGACAGAGAATTCTTCCCTCCAGTTGCACAGATGAATAGGCGAGATAATCAATGTGATAACTGAATGAATTCAACTGTCTTACTGCAATAATCTAGTTTTGTCTCTCTCTTATCGCAGTATGGTAGGAACCGCACTACATGTATAGAATTTTTAATTTGTCAGGCTGCCCGTAATACTCGATTCAAGTATTTACTGTTGCCTACCATACTAAAGAATTACGCTCCTCTAAACGATAAGAGAGAGACAAGACTAGAATAATGAAGTAGGACAACTGAATCCAGTGTGTTACAGCAGTGATTGTCTCGACTATTCATCTGTGCAACTGGAGAGAAGAATTCTCTGTCTGATGCATTGTATATCGTATATTTCAGATGTGAATTTCCAAACCTGTATATGAAGGTGTTTGAAGTCCTGAAGTGAGCTGATCAGAATTAATGTGAATCAAGTCTAAATCAACAACCTTCTGCTACCAAAGGTAGACAAATATCAACAACTGCAGGTGTAAAATATATTCATCATCACAGTGTTTATTGAACCTACGTTGTTGAATAGACACCCAAATGGTGTATATAGATATAGACACCGTCAGTAGTTATTTTGTTGCCAAATACTCCGTCCGTATTTTACTGTGTATGAAGTGAAATATCAAAATTGTTGCAACTCCCCTCGGTCTCCCCTAATCTAAGAATAAACAAGGATTTCACGATGAAAATGTTTTCTGGATTATCACGAAATCAGTTCAATTGAATTATCCTAATCATTCTCTAGAATGTAATAAGATTCTCACTGCAGATATCAAGTTAAAATTACGCATTTGGGAGGAGGCAACATCGAATCGAATTCTCGCCTACAGAGAATTGCAAATTGTATTTGCACCTAGCAGGGATTAACCCAAGACGAGAATTATTGTATATTTGAATACGAAATTCCATTAACGCGATAGATGTAGGATGAGCTTGGCTCAGAAACCTCAGATATGGAAAAATTACCAGATGCATTAGCATTAGGGGAAAGTCGGGAATGCCGACCACCTAAGCTATAATCTGCTTTACTTAGTGATAAGTGCTGTTTAGTTGTTCATATTTCGAAAAATGATAGGGAAAGCTGTTTCAAATAATAAATCTTAAATCGACTAGAAACGTTTGTTTTTCATTTAATAATCCCAGAAATAAAACTTTATTATGGTCGGTTTTTGAATACGAGTCGAGTCCGAAAGATTCGATCACATTGTGGAGCAAAACCGACCAGTTCTGAAGTTTCTGTCATCTTTGGTATGAAGTGAAATAATATTATTTTCTCCAACCATCAAAAAATGTTGACATTTTTGTATTATTTTCAGGTGCAAAAGTCAAAATTTCCTTACCGTACAAAAATTCACTCGTTACTTAGCAACACTTTTAATCTAGGATTAAAAACGCTACTTTTAATCCTTGGATTAAAAGTAATTGCATTTGACGTCTAGTTGACAATCAGTGTCATTAGTATGTGTTCAAATTTATAACCAAATTATTAACGTTTTTGACTGAAACCAATTTTAATGTAATTTTGACTTGGTTGGAGAAAAAATAGTATATATTATTCGGACTAAAAGTGCCTATTTTAACTCGCAATTTTGCATTCGCTCGGCTGCGCCTCGCAACTGCAAATATTGCTCGTAAAAAAAAAGATTATATATTAATCCTTATAATATAATATACTATTTTTCTGTGACGGAAAAAAATGTGACATTTTATATCTCTTGACAGGTCACAAAATATGACTTTTTACGAAATTACTTTTTTCCCTGTCAAAAAAATGATTCTCTATGTAGCCGGGAAAAAAGTATTCCCTTTTTTCAGGGGAATAATAACAATTTCGTGAACAGGTATATTTCTTTCACTATTAAATGGTCGTTTTTTTCTGTCTCAGAAAAAATAGTGTATTATACACGGGAAAAATATCAGATTTTAGCTTTCCGCTTTTTGTCTCCATATCCTCGAGCAAAAATCAGATACTTTTTTCCCATTGTATAATGAAAAACTATTATTTCACTTCACAACAAAAATTCATCATTATTTTGATGAAATAATCTTAATTAACTTTCATACTCCACTGAAATCACGAATAATATGTAAGGTTCTATAGCAATGTCTTGTTCTTTTTTCATAGATAATTAAAAAGAAAAGAAAGACAGTGAAGATGAAAAAGAATATTTTTGTATTTTTTGTCTCGAAACATATTCAAACAGCCAAGCCAGAGAAAATGGATTCAATATCTTGAATGCAAAACTTGGGGGGTCATGAAGCTTGCACTGGAGGTGAACTACCGTATTCATATCCAAATTGAATAAATTGAATGAAAGATATTTTTGATGATTACACTGGAAACTAAGACTAACTATGAATGCCAGACTTTTTTTGGAGAACTGATCGAGTAAAATCTGGTTATTAACATTATTGTTTCTCAAAATAAAACAATTTTCTATGGTTCTGTGGACTCTATGACCATAAATTTTGCATGAAGATTTAGTATAGCAGTCTTCATTCACAAAAAAATCACTTGAATCGGATATTCTGTTATGGAAATATAAAGATTATAAAGATATTCCATTGAATTTTTCTATGGTTCTGTTAACCTATTGGCCACTAATTTTAGCATGAACATGCAGTTTATCAGTTTTTTTTATAAATAAATTTCATCCGAATCGGATATTACGTTTTATGGAAATATGATATTTAATCTTTTCAAAATTCCAATTGAATTTTTTATAGTTCTGTTAACACTATGGCCATAAAATTTGCATGAAGCTTATTTTGATCATCTCGCATATGGCCGCAACATTTCATTTCGATGGGTTTTGTTTTGTCTGAGATATTGAGGAACAAAACATTTTTAAAATTTTATGAAACACCCTATAGGATTTGGCTGGTTAACGAACTCAACCGAGCCATTTGGGAACCGAACTCTCTCTGTCTCTAGAACAATCCATTCGAAAGTTATTGTGCTAACAGACGGCCGAACTGAAATGAATTTGACCACGAATTCGTCATAAGGGATTCTAATCTATCGTTTGATACCATTTTCGGCTCCAAAATTCGAAAATAACAGATTTTGGCCAAAACGATATAGCACTCTTTTGAGTAGAACGCTCAAATCTGAGGAATCAACTGCGGAAGTTCGTCGCATCAACTCTGTATGAATTGAGTGAAACATTTTCAGGTTCCAATTTGTAAAATAAAAGAAAAGTGAAGGAAAGACCAAATATTGACAAAATGAATATTTCAACCTAAACATCCTGTATCAACAATATGCAAATTTCCAAATCAAAGCACTAAAAGCCACCCCTTTCCACCCATATATCGCATGGGACGAGAGTTCACATCCCGAATAATTGACTCTGACGGGAAAACCATTATTACATTAGAAGTAACGTCGGTTTTATTGGTTTTAGCGGAATTTATTCACGGTTGGCACCGCGAATTCGGGATTTACCAACCTGATAATGGGACTGGGATCTCATGCATCATTTAACACCGTGATTGACTGAGCATGATTTGGGGACGAATTGGAAATTAAAATATATTGCCATATTTTAGGGGAATGATGTCCAGGTGCGGATGAAATGTTTCAACTTTATATGTGCGAAACGAAGCAAGAGCAGATACGGTTCTTTTTAACCCTTCACTACTAACACCAATGCCATTTGTAACTTTATTTTGGAAAATAATTGTTTTGAAATGCAAAGAATAACAGATTTACTTCATTTATCAGTTATTCATTCAGAGATAAACATAACACATTCAACATAATCATCACAAAATAAATTCTCTTTTACAAATCAACATATTTCAACTCAAAATGAATTTTCTTCCATAAATAAAAATATTCAACTTGAAATCAAATTTCTTCGACTAATCTATGATCTACGCAGTCACTGCACATTGCTTTAACGTGTTCTAAGCGCAAGAATTTATTGTACTCAATGCCTATATTTAGTTTTCCTACTCTTTTTAGAGTCATTCATGAAACATCTACCATGGGGTCTGTTCGTTGGGTCAATAATTTCTGGTCCCAATTGGCATATTTCCCTTATACACATACGCGATAGTCATGGCAATTGTTGAACGGTGGCACGACTTTTTAGGTGATCCGTTATCAAGTCTATGGACAATTTTTCTAAAAAAATTCTTCGAAGCATATTTGTTTCAGGATTCTTCGAAGAGAAGACTAAAGATGAATTTATTGCTGCAATATTCAGCATTGGATAAAAAATCACCATTGGCCACCATCGTGTGTTGCTGGCACAGTTATAATTTGAACAAAGTTGGTCGACTGTGTCCACTCCACATTTTTCATGATTGTACATCATTATTTTATGGTTTGTTCGTATTCTCATCAATCGTGTCATCATGCATAGATGATATAAGAACATTTCGTCATCTTCTTTCTTCGCGATCTTCTACATAGTCTCCCACCTGAATCTTCTTGGTCGTCTGGTACATTTTCATTTTCTTGAAACTCTAATGTCTCCCATAATCTTAGAAGTTGTTTCTGTTCTTTCTCATAACTCATTTCAGTTTTATATGCACATTAAATAAACAAAGTTACTACTCTTTCTTATAATTTGAATAGTAGGTAGTGTCAATACTAACATCCGTCTGAGGGACCGAACCACATACAAATTCGACAAATGAGTGAAAATTTTCTCTCTAGGGGTCGTAAACTGACAAAACAAGCCAACTTACAATGCAATACAACGTCAAATAATTCAATTTTTGTTACTTTATGTTATAATTTGGGAAAAAACGACACTGCTAACATACGTCTGACAGACAACTTACCATAAAAAAAAATTGGAAAGTCTTTGCACTCTATACACTAAGAGGACTTATTGGTAACTGAAAAAAATGAGAATAGCTGGAAGGAGGATAGCATAGGTTGATGACGTTAAAATATATCGTGGAAATAGTGGGCGGTCGGTCTCTCAGACGGACTGTTAGTACTGAAGGGTTAAGTTTGCTTTAGGCTTTAGTGAAGGTGGTATGGAGTGACGCTACTCGTTATCTTTGTCTAAGCTCGTTATGAACAACGGAGGCAAGCCCCCTTATTCTCGACAAGTGATCTTTCAAAGCAAAGACGAACTTCATTTTTGGAGGTAAAAAAGGACTCGTGCAATCAAGTTCGTATACGCTTTGAAAGATCACTTCTTGTTCAGAAAACGGGTCCTATACTGATTTGCAATACGACGATTTGGCGCACCTTGGTGCTTTAGAAGAAACAACAATTTAAGCTTCAGCCAGCAGTGAAAATATTGACGAAGAATTAAAAAAAAAACGAAGGCCAACCTGATATGTTGAAAAAAAGCGTCGACATTAAAAATGTTGATGAAGAACACTACAGACTATGGAAATTTTATGGATTATCTATCTGAAGTTGAAAAAAGATTAAAATAAAAGGACAACTCAAGATGTGGGAAACTTCTTTTAATATTTATTTTATCATTCTGCATTGAGAGAGCTTTTAGTTCTTCATGATATGGCGCTGTATTGAACAATATAATAAAACTTAAATATCGTATACAGCTCAAATAAAAATATAATCATTGTATGGGGTCTCTAAAGTGTGTTCAACCATATATGCCATTCTAAAAACGTTCGGCTGTTCAAAAATCTCCGCCATTGTGAAAATATCAAACATAAACGTGAAAGGGTGAAATTATAAGTGATTTGTCAGGGAAATGTAAAGATTTTTCTCTGGATTTACAACGGCAACAGTATATGTTATTTTCTTTTATTAAAACCAATAAAATGTTTACTTAACTGGGGCACTTTATTTTTTCATCGAGAAAAAATATATATAAATTCAGAAAAGGAAGCTGCGCAAACAAATTTAGCCCCAGTAGTAGGTCCTCAATATGTTCAATACTCGGTTCAATATGATTAACAACAGTTACGATAGTACTGTTCGCCATTACCCTACGCCATAGGTACTAGCATGATATCATGGATCTTAAACCTCTCTATCTGTCATGACGCAAACATCGACAAACCTTTATCTAATAAAATATCCTTGTTCCAGAAAAGTTTTGGAAATGCATTGTAAAAGTATCTGCGATGACATAGGTACTCATAGGATAAGTTTATAATGATTATATTTATTATCTTATAACGGTTGCATGGGTTACTAATGAATTGTCCTAAAAGAACTGATCTGTTGTATAAACTGGTGCCCTTTTTGATTATAAAGACATTATATGATGGTTTATAGCCACATAATAAGATTTTCATGATTCGATAAGATATGCCGTATAGCATTTCTCGCATTCTCTATGGAATTAGTTTTGCTTGTTGAGTTGATTCTTACCTAGTAGCAATAATCTACACAGCGACCAACCTCTCCAAACTATGTAGTTGCCAAGTGTTTACAAGAAAATCCGCATCAAATGGCACTTTTCTCTATCATCACTACTTCAAGGAATTCTTTTTGTAAGAAATACTCTGATTTGAAAATAAATGCAAACACCCCTTGCTTCAAAGATCTTTTAGTTGACAGTTTCGGAATAACTAGCTCGAAACATAGTGTAAATGTGAAAATGTCTAAAAATGCTGAAAGGAGAGCTCATACAGTATCACATTCTGAGTCGATATGCGAAATTATCTCAGGAAATTATAGATTAAAATTCTGATTTTTAAATTATTTGATACTCGAGGTTTTAGTGATGATGGCAATTTAAAATATCTTTTAAATAATTCTAATCAGATGTGTCCAATAATCAGATTATTCTGGTTAATTTTTTCAATTCTTTCCAATCTCTAAATGCAGTCTGCGATATGGAGGATTCTTGATATTTTGAAACAATTTCGGATTGAAGTCAACAACTTTTTTCCCAAATTCATGAAGGATTCCAGGAATAAAAAAATCCGAACACTCTCTTTTGAAATTACTTCAGAATAACACTTTGGCAACAAACGGATATCAGATCACTCACAGCATTTTCAAATTGCGAAGGAAATTAAAAAGAGGGAAATGAGTAAATGAACCAAAATAACCTGAGCTATGTTAGAAACATTTCAATAAACTATTTCGAGAATTATTCGTATATCTAAAAAGCTCAATATTCAGCTGTAATTCAGAGAGCGGATTGATACTGAAACCACGTGTACAAAATTCAGTTAATATTATATGATTATACTGATTGCTCTCAAGCTTCTATTGAACACCTAAGATGGTATTATGCTTGTGCTACTTAGGAGAATTAGTTGTTATCTATGTGGGCTTTATTGTTCCGTATTCAAGCCGCCTTTAACACATCAATTCTGATTGTTGAACAAGCCGTGGTATCAGAAACCTGTTTTCCCAAAACGAACAAGGGCTGAAAGTTGTGATATTTCGCAAAAGGGTTTCCTATAATTCTCGAATATTTGAAGGACTATGAGAAATCCAAAAGGATTATTTTTCGATTCAGACAACATCATCAAATATACGAAGAAGATTATTTTCCGATTTCCATTGCAAGTGACGAACTAAATTTACTTTTGATGAAACCCTGGACGAAATGTTATTGAAATATTGTAAGAAGTGAGGAGATTGATACTATCTGAAGCTTTAGTAGTACCGGTGTACATGCAATATTGCATTACTTTTGACTGTCAAAAGCATGTTTTCGAGTTGTATTCCACAGTTTGTTAATTCATAATATGTTGTTTCGAGTCCGATTCGAATGAATTTTTTTCAATTGTATGTATCTTCATCCCCAATCAACCAATAGTTCTGAATTTCAAGAAAACTTGGCCTACGTCTTATTATACAGGGTGAAACAAAATCTGTTTTTTACCCCACTCAGACCAACCCCTACTGTGTTCCAGTTGTTCACCGAGTGATTTCTTATTCCATCATCGAGACATATCTTCTCTTGACAATAAAATCTTTCACTCATAATAATAACATAATTTTTGTGAAAGATATAGGGTTTTCAGTGAAACATTGAATTTCGCTGAGGCTACAACAGTACTTCAACAAATTAAACATGAAATTCTGACCTAATGAAAATAAACTGAGAGTTGGTGCCCGAGATCGAATTTTCCTCCCAAGAGCACCCAAACATGCCCAATTGGGTTCAAATCTGGGCCAGTTGAATTCTTGGATATCAACCTCTGCTTAATACTCCCTGGCAATCCTAGCCACATGCGGTTGATGCGGTCGGGTATTATAGAGCATTAGCACTAAATCGTCTCCAATAAACGGTGCATACAGAACAACATGTAGCGCTAAAAGTGCTCTCGTTTTATGTTTTCACTCAGTTTTCAGTTTATTTTCATAACGTTCGGATTCAAGGTTAAATCCGTGAAAGTACTTTCATAGCCATAGCGAAATTGTAGATTTTAATGTTGCTCTGAAAACCCTGTATGTCTAACAAAAATTGAGCTATTGTTATAGATGAAGAATTAAATCGTGAAGAGAAAATGTGTCTTGATGATATAAAAAATCTCAAGGCGAAACAACTGGAACACACAAGGGGTGGTTCTAAGGTTAGGGTAAAAAAAACAGATGATTTTAACCCTATAAAAAATGACGTACGTCAAGTTTTTTCAAAACTCAAAACTGGCGATTGATCAAGGATGAAGATACCCTCAATTGAAGAAAAATATCAATCGAATCGGACTTGAAATAACAAATTTATGATTTCACAAACTTCATCGAATTTTTTAGTGTAAGTGTGTTATTGAGGTGTTGTTTGATGAAAGAATGTCATAATTGTTGCTCTGATACCACCGAGTCAGAAAAAAAGGATCTCAATTAACTCAAAGTATGTCTGGTTGGACCATCTCCACTGGCCAAGACACGTTGTGATTTTGGTCGAGAACTACAAAACGATTTTCAATGTTATATTGAAGTACAAGTCATTACATAACAAGAATATGATCTTTGCAGTAGTTCATCTTTCTTATGTCCTATGAAAGGATTATCACGATATTATAGCTAACTGAAACATTGTTTGATCTATCTTCATTTTTATCAGCAAAGGACACGATTACACATTTGCCGCAGAAGCCTTAGGCATATTTAGGGAAAAACGGAAAGAAATCCTAACTGCTGTTTACCCCACAAACCGCCTGATTCAATGAACCCCTATAATTCAATTTTTCCAATAGCCCCCAAATTTCAATCTTCATCATCGACTAAAGACTTCTCCGCCACCCCAAATTCATCCCCTAAGGATGCATCAAAGCGCCTCTGTGTCAGTGTGACGTATGCGCAGGACCCAGCACTGCACCGCGGGCTCCGGGTTAGGGTGATTCCCAGTAGCAGTTAGCAGTGAGCTTCGAATCCGGGTTCCGGAAGGGGGTGAAAGCGTCCGAAAAACTCCCGAAACTTCAATCGATATGACCGCAAGAGACGTTAGGTTATGTGTCGGCTTCACGTGTGATCTGGTGTTATGAATTCGCTCGATGTCTTGGCTTCAGATGCGATGGCTGAAGAGAAGGCTAGTTTATGTTTGTTTTTGTGTTTAGGGGTTGAGATAGAAGGTTTTTGGGTTTTTCGTCCTCAAACTTAGTAGTAGGAATTTAGAGAAATATGGGAAGATTTTGGTAATGCACCATATTTATAATAATATAATTTTATAATTATGTATAACACCTATGGGGTGGTTGTGGTGAGTTATTCTGACATGGAAGAAGTTCTAGTTTGAATTAAATTAGGAGATGATAAGGAATGGCGCATAACTGAAAGCAATTTGCATAATATAAAAAGTTTCATTGCGTATGTATTTTTTTAATGAATTATCATGTCATGCATTTTTGAATTATACAAGGTGTGAAAGAAAATGGAACTGAAGAGTTAATTAGCTAATATGAGTACTGAACTCTGAATACAATTGTCCAGGCTGTTTCAGTACTGATTTATTCGTGAATTTATTCTGATAATTCAATGCATTATATTGAATTACATCGATTGAACTGAAGAACTTGAATAGATAACCGTTCGTATATGAACAATATCATTATCTTCATTTTCCATAATTTTGTATAATGATTCAGAAGTTTTAGATCGTATTAAAAATATCCAAAAAATTCTATACTTTCACCAATTTCTGCTACTCAATAATTAATTCAATGATGAAGGAAAGTTCATGGTTGATTACTTTCACTGACTGAAAATTCCCTTAAAATGAAAAACAATACAATTATTGAAAGATTTCTATGAGAAGATAATATGTATTACTGCAATAAATTTCCGAGAAGCCTTTCGCATGTATTTTTTTCACTTTAGGTGTCAACTATCTTTGCATAGATACTTTGAATGAAATGAAAAAATTATAGATCTAAATTTTGAATTCATTATCACTTCAATACAATAAATAAAAAATCAATTTCAACATGTTCAACTTAGAGAGACCAAAACCTTCATTAATATTTGCATAATCAAGAATATAATATTATGTAATGATTGCTACCTACCCCAATATCAGTTATTATATATTTTAAGCCAAAAACAGCCTCTCACAATTACTTTCACCCAAATCGTTCTTGAATATAGCTTCAGCGAGTGATCAAGATAGTTCTTTCTAGAATTCCTTTGACTTCTTTTCATTTGTAACATAACAGCAAATCGTTTGACGGTTGAACCGAAAAATTACTATCAGGATGCCTACCATCGCTTTAACATATAAAAATATTCGAACGGTTGAATCCTAAAAAATGAAAGTAAGTTGATATTCTTATGAAAATATTTCTGCATGAGAGCCCAATGGATAAATTCTTCCCATTTATAGAAATAAAGAGTTGCTGAGGTATATAATAAATCAATATACCATCATCATCATAAGTGCCTTGTTCAGTTGAACGAAAAACAGATACTTAGTTAAATATCAAAGCAATTGGAGAGACTGACAATCTCGCCACAAGGAGTTTTTTCAACTCTTTTTATAGAACCAGAGACCGGGTTTGGAATATGGACAAAAAACTTTAAAAATAAAAAAAAATGTCAAAGAAGAACATACTGTACAGAGTCTTTCTGGTCTAAAATTTTAATTCTATGGAACCGCGGAAGCTCAGTAACAGCAGGCTGCACATTTATTCGCGGAGCTTTTTGAAGAAACATTAGGTCTTTTTTTCGTAATCCACCCCCCTTCCAAGGTACAGCTTTGGAAGGCGATGACAGGTTGGCAGTTTTTAATTTCTTAGGAGTCCTAAAAACACTGAGTCGTAAAACTATACATAATATAATTCATAAAGTAAATATTATTCTCACATTTTGTTTTTGGTCCCATAACTTTATTATTAGGGGTTGAAAATAACAACTTCTTACGATTTTCGTGTTTTCGTGGGATAGATTTCCGAAAACAAAATTCTCTTATGGTTTTACATTCAATTCTGGAGAAAAAAAATCTCCTGCAAAATGTCGAAAAGTCGATACTTTTCTCAGAAGAAATAAAAACTTACAAGCAGTTATGATCAATGTTCGTTCAATTCCATCGTATGTTCCATAGAATGAAGATTCTAAGATATTGTTTGTGCGCAAAATTGGTTTTGAGAGAAAAAAGAAGATTTTCTTTGATTCCTTCTACAATTTTTCATCCAGAACTGAATGGAAAACCATAAAAGAATTTTATTTTTCGAAAATATATCCCAAGAAAACAATTCTTGAACGAAAATCATAGGAGATTAATATTTTCAACCTCCGATAATAAAGTTATGAGATCTAAAAAAATGTTGTGCGTAACATCTACTTAGTGCTTAATATTATAAATAGTTTTAAGACCCAGTGTTTTTAAGAAGCCGTAAAAAAATTAAAAATTGCCAACTCGTCATCGCTTTCCAAACACTGTATCTTGGAAGGGGGGTCGATTTCGGAAAAAATTATATGAACTTCGCCTGCTTATTTTCATCGAGTAATCAATCATCTCCGAAAATCCCTCGCATTTGTTTCAAACTAGGTCTGGCCTTCCAAATGTAAGGGATGGTCTAGTTCATCAATGCAACGACTTTTTGAGTCTAGAAGTCATTAGGATTTGAAAGAACCTGCCACGGTTGCTGTAGATCAAAATAACATTGAAACTGAAAAGCACGCTATCGAAAAACACTCAAATCAGTTGAAAGCTCAGAGTAATAAATAAACATTTATTTTTACATTTTATTTCTTACTCTGAGGTTGAGAGGCAAATAAGCATAATAGACCAGTGCATTTTATTCATTCATTCTTGATCTCAATCTTAACACATTATCGCCATTTGTGCCACGTTCTCGAAACATATGGCTTTATAAAGGATGTTTTCTCAGCTGATCAATATAATCAGTGATGAAATTGAAAATTATTATAATAATTGTTATTAAAAAAACAGGAGACTTGAGACTGCATCTATAACCTCATTAACAAAAAAATAAGAATATCTACGAATTGCTAATGCAGGGAGAAAAGTATCATTAATTCACCAAATAATCTAAAAAAACAGACTCATACAGGACTACTTGCAAACCATGCGTCTAGAGCACTCTTGAAACTATTTACCGTGCGGGCGTTGACTGCAGCTGCCGGTAGTCGATTCCACACATTGAAACCCTGTTGGGAAGGAAGTGCTCCCTGACAGTGGACCGGAGTCATCATGAAGCTCACATAAGAGTTCATAAGTATAGTATCATTAAAAGAAGAAATTTTCGAGGAAACATGTAACATATTGATGGATCAGTAACTGATTGCTAGGTGTTTTTAAATAAGACAGAATTACATACATATTTCCACGAGAGATATGTTAGCATACACATTTCTTCTTCAGATCAACACTCTTCTTAAATTCATAAAATTTTAACTTTCGAACGATAAACCGCACCAACAACTCTCCCAAATTATCTCACCAGAAAACCTGATTCTCCCCAACAATATAATCAGAAATTTTGATAAGAAAATCGCTTTCAGCTCTTTTGATGAAGATATCAATCATTTTGTATCCTCGGAGCGTCTGTTCCTTCATCTTAACAAGAAAGTGGTGGGGGGAATCACCCTTTGGCCGCTTTGAACAATAGAGACGCGTTTGTGTAAAATTAGTAGAGAAGCAGCGGGAGATTATGAGCTGTTACGAGTGAATTGCCTCAGATAAATAGTCCTCTGTGTACCCAATTTTCTTGTAGATATAGCCTGAATCTTTGATGAACAAGACTTTGAGGCTGCTGACCTATAGTAGAAGCTTTGGAGATGATAATAGGCGGTTATCAACCAATTGTATACAGGGTGTCTGTAAACAAATGCGAGGGACTTAGGGAAATGATTCCTTGATGAAAATAATCAAGGGTATTGATAAATATTTTTTTCGAAATCGACCTCCCTTCCAAGAAACAGCCTTTGGAAAGCGATGACGATGATTAATTTTTTTTAAGGCTTCCCAAAAACACTGAGTCAATAAACTAAACATTATATGATTCATCAAGTAGATGTTACTCACTCGATTTATTTTGATCCTATAACTTTGTTATAAGAGTTGGAAAATAACAACCCTTTATGATTTTCGTTCAAAAATTGTTTTCGTGGAATAAATTCTCTTTCAATTTCGGAGAAAAAAATTCTCCTGCCAAATTTCGATACAGTCAATACTTTTCTCGGACAAAATAAAAACTTACAAGTGGTTATGATCCCTGTTCATTCCATTTCAACCTATGATTCATAGAATTAATATTCTTAGATATTGTTTATGCTCAAAATTGGTTTTCACAGAAGAAAAAAGATTTTTTGGCAGAAGAAAAAAGATTTTCAGTTTCAGAAGAGATCGATTTTATTAATGAATACTATGCAGTAATAAAATAAACTACTCAATTATAAAAATGCTGGTTTATTCGAATTCGCATTCAGCAGATATGCATTTTTGCTACGGTTTGGCCAATGGAAATTCGACATATGCTCGGCGCTTATATTCGGAGCGCTATCCAAATCGGCAGTTACCCCATCATAGCATGTTTGCAAGGATTCACCAACCAAAATTCGGGAAAAATTGCAAGATAATAGTCGTAGCAGAGTGGTCAGAACTGATGCTTTGGATGAAGCAGTACTAAGTTTTGTTGAAAACTAACCGAAATCCAGCACCAGGAAAATTGCTGAAGAAGTGAACACTACAAAAGATGTTTTGTGGAAAATAGTTAAAGAAAATCTGTAATTCTGCCTCAGCTATAATTATCGGAATGGCTTTAAGCAACAATTAACAGCCACCAATCAGTAAAATAATTCAACGTCGAATCGAAATCAAAATGTAAACACATCGCATCAAGTCACTGAACACTAACAGACGATGTTGCCAACCTGACAGAATTGTCTGTAGCAGTCGCAAGTCGTTAGTATCAGAGTAGGGGAGCGGTTACACCAATTATCCCAATACGGAATAAACATAAGGCACGAGTTCGCAACATCTGAATATTGTTCGCGTGCATGAACAGATTTTTTTGGCTGCATAACAAATGCCTGAAGGCATTTCTAGGTTTACTTCTTACTCTGAAATATTTTCACTTTTCTATTGGAGACAAGGGCTGCACATATTATGAGGTATAACTCAACTTATAGACTCATGCTGGTTATTCCAATTCAGATTCTTATAATATGAAAATAAAGGATTTCCAATGAGAGGTATTACTTTAATATTGAGAGGAAAATGTTATTTTTCAATATAAATGATCGGATGTTTATATCATTATAATGAAGAACCTATGCCATTAATAGTGGAAAATAACATCAGCCATGACCACGCTTACAATTACAGGACCATATTCTTTTAATTAAATTTTTCATAACCAAATCGCAAAGTGGCTGCCCTATGTCCTCGATAGCCTCACGAATTACATCTTTGAGGTCTTGAATCGACGCTGGGCTATTGGCGTAGACAGTCTAAGGCGTATACCTTCTCTTTCACTTGGCCCCAAAGGAAGAATCGCAAGGTGTTAAATCACAAGATCTCAGTGGACAGTTGTGATCACCTCTTCGAGAGATAATACGATCCGGAAACTTTTCCCGCTAAAGATCAATGGTTTCGTTGCTTGTGTAGCACGTAGCGCCCGTATTGTTGAAAGTAAACGTTGTCCAGATCAATACTATCCAATTTATGCCATAAAAAACTCAGAAGGATCATAAACGGCATCAAACAGTCACACGTTGAGGATAGAGAGGCAATTTTGCTTGCTGACGAAGCCACCGAGGTGGAAATGAGCCTCATCACTCAAGATGATTTTTCGATGGAATTCTGGATCATTTTCATACATTTCAACGACCCCATCAGCAAAGACAGGACGTTGTTGATGAACGGTCGACTTGAGTTCTTGTGTTAACTGAACTTTAAAAGCCTTAAGACCCAATCTTTATGCAGAATACGTTGTGATGACGTTTGTGGGATGCGTATTTCCAAAGAACGAAGAGGAGTGGACAACACTTTCGGCTACAGCAGCAATATTTTCGGCTGTTCTTGGGCTACGTGCCTGGGTTTTATTCTTCACATCACTAAGTTGTCCCAATAGCTCGAATTTTTCCACCAATTTATTTATTGCGGTCCGACAAGGCGCTTCACGACGACCCAAAAATGTTCGATTTTTACGAACCTTCTTTGCCGAATTTTCACCATTTTTATAATGAATTTCAATTATTTCATTGCGTTATTGGAGCGTGTATCGTTTCATTTTTATTGAAGGCGTAGTTTCTACTTGTAAAATGTCAAAAAATGACTGCTTCAAACGTGACCTCTACCGAAATAGCGGGATTTTCAGAATAACACCTATTATTGGAAAACCCTTTGCAAGAGGTTTTTAGACCAAAGTGAAATTCATAATGAAGATAGCTCCAATAGAAAAAACAACAAAATTAATGAAGTGTCATTCTTTTGTGAATATTTCAGTAACTAATACCTCCAAATTCATATTAACCCATTCTTTCACTAATTTTAATGACGCCAGACCCTTCTATATCGATCAATAAAAACACCTAAAACGAGGTAATAAGCAGGGACACCGATCGATGAGCAGGTGACACGAGGATAGAGTTAATGCAATACGAAGCGAGTTTAGAAAATGAAATATTGAGTTTGAGCCAGGGATGTTGAATATTCCTGATGTAATTACATAATGTCGCTTCTAATGAAATTTCTAGCCGATTCGAGAGACTGAAGAGTGCATTCGAGGGTAAACCACAGTCATAGCGTGCTCGGTGCAGATATATGTGCTGAGGTAACCTGAGACTTAATCGCTTTCTACACGATATGCCATGGAATTTATCTCTCGTCCTCCACTCCATAAGTCTTGATTTTTGACGAATGGGTAGATACGAAAAGGGATTAGTCTCGAAAACGGAGATCCGAATTGCAAGATTGATTTTTAGTCAGTGTATCTTTATGCTATGCTCGAATATCATACGTTCAGGTGATTTATTCATTTATCGACCAGTTATCACATTAGCATCTTCTCCTAACAGTAAGAAAGAAACATAGAGATGCCCCTACGCGTGAATAGAACTGCATTGTAATCAACCAAGCATTATGGAAAGCATTTCACAGCCACACTGGGGAGAAGTGAACAATTGGTTAGATTTGCATTTCTCCAATTCCTGAACATAATATAATATTTTCGTGAGTTGCCTCAGCTATAATCACCGGAATACCCTTAAGCAACTATAAACTGCCACCAAATCAGTAAAATAATTCAGTTTATGAAGGTCTAATCGGAATGAAAATGTAAACACATCGCATCAAGAAACCAAACACTAATAGAGGATTTTGCCAAACTCACAGAATTGTTCGGGTGCATAAACAGATTCTACTAGGCTGCACAACAAAAGCGTGAAGGCACCTCTAGGTGTACTTTTACTCTGAGGTCTTCTCCGTGGTAAAGAGCCATTGAACCTGAGACCCAATGTCTTTTATGCAAGATGCCGTGAGTTTTATCTTTTCGTTTGATCGATAAGTCTTGATATTTGATGGATGGTTATTTTTATCTTCGTGAGCGGGTCACTACCCGCCAAATCACCGAGTCCATGTGAACTATGGTGACATTCTCCAAGATTCATATTTCTCCGATCAGATCCAGGGAAAAGTTTTATAAGCTCGTTCTGAGCGATGGTGTTGTCCGAAATATTCAAATCTGATGGGATCCACTGAAAAGAACTTTGAGATGATGTGCATAGCTGTCTGGAATTTCTTGAGTAATCGTCTACACTCATCATCTTCGACCAGAACGATTTCGTACGAATGCGCTTTCAGTCCGCAGGGGCCTGTCATAAATTCGACGAAGGTTAGGTTCTTTGTTTTATCAACACTTAGAACAGGGTGAGCCAATCGTTCTGCTTCTTCGTAACAAAAATAACCTGAGTGACTTGGTATCCAGACAAGAGCGATTCTGTTGTTGATGGGTGGGTTAATAGAACCAAGGAATTCAATGAAACAAAAATTTAAGAACAGCCTGAGCAAGAGCTTTTGAGCGCCGAAAGAGAGATCTCAATGCTAGAAGAAACGAAATAACTCATTTTGTGTTTACGGTATGCAAGTGCCAGTTGATGAAGTTTATGGCATTATAATTATATTTGTGTATTTCCGAGGCGACAAGTCATATATCCTTGGACTCAATGCTTTCATAGGAAATGGGTAACCTTAGTTTTAATGGCTTCAAGTAGTTTATGCCATGGAATTCATGTCATCCTCTACTCCATAAGTGTTGATTTTTGATGAATGGGTGAAAAAGAACATAATGGTTTCCCAGAATTGAGAGACGTACTTCTACACACTACTTATTTCATCGATTTTTCATGCAAGCATACAGGATTTTCCTTTCAAGTTGGTCTATACGACGTTTTTGGAGAATTAATGAATATTTCGTTTTTTCTCTTCCCTTCAACATTCTTTATTTTCCTAGCGTTTATGCCTCATTTATTATGACTTTCCTAATGAATAATGCTTTTATAACTCTTCGATCGTCGCATAGTTACAAGTAGAAGTATAAGCCTTTGTTTGTAGGTATCTGGAACTTTTGCTAAATGCAGAATTCTAGTAGACCAGCCTATTTTGCACAGAAGTTAGACCAGCTATTCAATTACCAGAGGCTACGTACAATAAAAATCATTTTCATCACCTGCACACTGCTGAAACAACTCAACACAAATAGACTAGATGCGAACGAACCAACCCAGTCAGAACCCTTATTCCTGACAAGTGACCTTTGACATTTACATGATTGTTATATGTTTCTTCGAAAATGTCCTCTGCTCATCGTATGCGCCTCAAAGTTACAATGATCCATCCCTTAATATACTTGCTAAATAACTTTCAAGCTCCATACATAGCAGGGGAATGAGACCCCACTTCGAAGTCTATTTCAACCACATCCAAAAGCTGATACAAGACCGGTCATTCTCGTATACGCCGATCTGCCCAAATAGTGAATTCCATAGGAAATTCTCTCGGAATATTACTTTACGAATTTTCCACCATTTTACGATGTCGTCAAAACATACATTTTATATTATATTCTCTAGTCTATAATGTAAGTGCAAGTTCTAAAATTACGACTCTTCCAACCTTCTCTTGTATGAAGAATTTTTTTTGTTGAAATAACTAACGAATAATGTAACATATATAAACAATAAATGATAATGACATAAGCAAGATTTCTAAGTGAAGCAAAAGGGTATTGGCTATTGTTATTTCCAAATGTCAGCTTATTTCTTGCTTATCCATTTGTTTATTTTTATACGGCAAGTTTGAATGTTTCTCTTGAAACTTGAAATTTTGAATCACTTTTTTTAAAAGTTCTTGTTTAACATTGGCGTTTACTATGCTACACTTTTACATATCTGCAAATCCCTAAGGAAGCTTTTGAATAAAGCAAAGTGAGCTTATAAGCGGAAAGAGTTCTTGATTTTTTGATCCGTCAATCATCCAATATTTCACATAAAAGTTAAAAGAATTTTTACTCATCGATTATAAAATTTAACTTTCATTTGTATCACTGAGAATAAAATAGACTCTAAGTCTAAAAGGATCTAAACACCATGTCTCATTATCAATAGATTTAGTGGCCCATGCTAGAGATTGTCTAGACTAACCTTTTGTTATTTATTTGTTCATTTAAGCATTCATATTCATTAACAATAATAAAAACAAGAAAACGCATTTTGTAGATTTGTGCTAGTTTAATAATGCAAACAAAATTGTTTCATTCTCAATTCATAATTATACTACCCACTCTCACTTTTTGTTGAAAATTGCGAGAAGTCAATATAGGTTGCATTTTTTCTCCACCACATTGTTATAATGTAACTAATCCACCAATCATGGACTTAATTTTTACATTGATAAAACAGTTATATGCCGAGATAAATGAATGAAAAATGTTCATTTTATTGTAGAAGCGAAGGTACGTAGCTAAAATGATATCAGTCACATTATCTAGCGGCTACCATTTGAACGAGTGAGTGGAAGACCATGATGATTGAAAATCTTCATTTTGAATAAGAAGCAATGCAATGAAATCATAGCTACCAGTCGGTATATCAAAACTGTTCCGCAATAACTACCACTAAGTGAATGAGGATGAAAAACCTTACGAAATTCTCTTTTCCAGAATTCAATACGCAAAAGACCATATGGCTCCCAATTGAAACTGAAACGACTTTAAACACACCAGTAGAATCACCACAAAACAATCAACATGGAGGAACTAAGCGCAAAAGTTGCGCAAACCGCTGCAAAAACGGGTAGAAGATTATTAATATTCAGTTATTTCAAAGACCCATCATTGGAGTGTCTATACGAAAACTTCAGCTTGAGACAGAAACGAACAGGTGTAGAAAGTTTTATAGTTGGGGCAATCCTCAGCGGTTTGAATGTGCTGTGCGTAATCGGTGATGAAGATATCGTTGAACTATCTGGACTTGTCGGGATGCTCCTGCTTCATTTCTTCCTGTTAGTACTGTGCAGAAAAGGATACAACAATAGCCTGTTTTGGGGAATCATACCACACGTCTGTTGGCATCTAGCGAATGCTCAGTTCTTCTTCTTCTCTAGGCATAGCTTGAACTGGGTTCTTCTGCTCAACTTCCTGATTTATATCACTCTTCCCTTGAGGTTACGGTACTGCATCATGTTCAGCATCGGAACCAGTGTATCTTATGGACTGATACTGTATGGCTCTTCAGGAATCAACTATAACACGGTAGAACAGGTATGTAAATATGGATTAAGTTTTTCTTCTGATTGACAAAACTGTGCATGTACAAAATGAACAAGATTTGGCTCATGAGTCAGAAAAAAACATTTGTTATTAAAGGTGAATCCTCCAAAAATAAAAGTGACAATCTATTTGGAAAACATGAAACCAGAGTCAGCATAATTATTTGATTGGATTAATGGCTTCTATTAGATCTTCCATTCATTGAAGAGAATAATAAAATTCAATGTTTTCCCAATATCACAAGTGCACAGAAACTTCTGACTTCATATGTCGGTGATTTATTGAATTTTTTATATTCCAGTCAATACCAACAATAGCTATCAAGAATTTCATGAATTTTATAGTTGTTCGAGATTTCACAGACTTATATCAGGTGTCTCAAGGTAAGTGGCCTATTAGATCAAATTGGCGTGTTACAAAAATGATTCTAGTTCGCTCACTTTGCGAGTCATTAGATATTGATGTATTCTATGTCACTGCACTTGAATTATAGTTGTCAGTTATACAGGATAGACCAAAAAAATTATAATATTAATTCAATAGGCCACTCACCTTGGGACACCCGATATATACAGTTCTACGATGAGAGAAGATGTGTATAGCAAAACTTGTGGTATGAAGAAATAAAATATACAGGATGAAAATAAGCAGGGATAGTTCATATGATTTTTTCTCCAAGATACAGCCTTTGGAAGGCAATGTCGAGTTGTCAGTTTTTAATTTTTTTACGGCTTCTTAAAAACACGTATTCATAATACTATACATAATATAAAATACTAAGTAGATGTTATTCAAACAATTCCTTGAGATCTCATAACTCTATTATGAGGGGTTGAAAATAACAACCCACTATGAATTTGGTTAGAAAATTGTTTTTGTGAGATAGATTTTCGAAAAATAATTTTCTTATGGTTTTCCATTCAATACTGAAAAAAAAGTTTTTTTGCAAAATTTCGATACAGTCGATACTTTTCCAGGAACAAATAAATACTTACAAGCAGTTATGATCACTGTCCATTCCATTTCATTGTGAAAGTAATCCATAAAATGAATATTCTAAAATATTGTATGCCTACGACAGGAGATAAAGATGTTCTATGAATTTTTCTGATGGTTTTATTACCAATTTTCAGAAGAAAACTATTTCTGTAATATTTTAATTTCACAAATAGAACTCTCTCCCGATTAATAAGCATATCTGACATAACCAATTTCGAGCATAAACAATACCTTGGAATATTCATTCTATGAAACATACGATGAAATGGAATGAACAGTGATCATAACTGCTTGTAAGTCTTCATTTTTTCCGAGGAAAGTATCGACTATATCGAAATTTCTCAAGATACTTTTTTCTCTAGCCCTCCGTTAGTCGCGCACGGTCTGTGAGACCGACCAGACACTTTTTATCCTAATTTTCAGAAATTCAGGGGGCATGGCATCTCCGGCTCCGTCTATCTTTCCGTAAGGATGCGACAGAGAGTCCTTGCGAATCTCATCGTGAAACGTGCTAGTACGAAAAAAATATATCGTGACACGGTGTGGGAGACCGGCGCGACTACTCTCGTACCCTATTTTTTCATATCTTGATAGTTCGATTGTGCGGTGAGTTTCAGGTGTTTTTGTTCTGTATAACTTATAACGAGGTTAATTCATAGTTTTTTAGCCATGTGGTCGTACGAAAAAGAGCAAGCTCTACTGCAGAAATTACTAGAGGTTTTAGATGAGGAAGAGGATAAAATAGCAAATGACGAACATTCAGATATTGATCAGTCTGAAGAAAAATTTGAATATTTAGAACAACAACTTGCGAGTGATGACTCAGAGCAGAATATTTCTGATGATGATGAGGAAGAAAATCAAATAATACACTGTCGATTTTTTGGCAAAGATAAAGTGACGCGTTGGAAAAATTTCCCCCACAACAAAAAACTGCCTAGAAAATGGCCTTCATTAAGCTAAAATATGTTTGAAGAATCATTTTTATTTGATGAAAGGTGTAACTTTTTGTTATTTCTAGTCTTCAAATCCTTAGAGTTTGTTTTTTTAATGACTGAATAAAGTAAGGTGTATGAATAAAATTGATTTTTTTGGAATTTCCCCAATATATTTGCATCAATTCAAAATATGTACCAATCTTGCATTTTCTTGTCACTCAGTTATGTTTTGAAAGACATCCATTTGAATTTTTAGGCAAAAACTCATTCCACTTAGAGCTCAGAGCTCAATGAGTAAGCACGGTCTGTGAGACCGGCGCGACTACCCATGTTAAAAATTTTGACGCGACTATTCGAGGGCTAGAATCAAATGGGAAACCATACAAAAAATTCATTTTCCAAAAATCTATCCCACGTAAACCAATTTTGAAGAAAAATTATAAGGTGTTGTTATTTTCAACCCCTAAAATTAAAGTTATGCATGGGATCAAAAAAAATTTAGTAAGTACCATCTACTGAATGAATCATTTAAGTAAAGTTTTATGACTCAGTGTTTTTTAGGACACCAAAAAATAATGAAAACTATCAACTCGTTATCGCCTTACAATGGCTGTATCTTGGTAGGGAGGTCGATTTCGAAAAAAAAATATAAACTACCCCCGTCTATTTTCATCGAGGAATCATCTCCCTAAGTCTCTCGCATTTCTTTACAAACACCCTGTATAGTTTCTTTTCAGGTTTTTATCTACTCATACATTTTTTGATTGCAAGTACTTTGCCTGAAAACACTCAAATACGAGTAGAATAGTACAGGCTACTTAAGCGCTTGGCACCTATCGTGGTTTGAGAAATATCTGTATACCATTTGACTGTATTCAATTTGAAGTTTTGGGTGGCGTATTCCATTTTCCTTCTCTCATAGCATCGAGTTCTTCTCGACTGTCACTTTTTCGATCATACCTAATAGGGATGATAAATGGCAGCGTATTCATTGGCAAACACTTTAGGGTAGTATGCCAAGAAACAGTGGCTTATGTGGAGCAGAGAAAACTAATCAATAAAATTTTCTACACTTTGTTCAATAATTATTATAGCCGTTATCAATAATTTTATGAACTTTTTAGTATTTGAAGTGTAGCTATTTAGCGTAGTGGACTTCAGATGAATTTTTTCCAAAGAAAAAACAATGTGTATAAATTGACTGCGAAAGATTCCAGTATAAACTCCGATATCATTAAATTTTCAACCGGGAATCTTCTGGATCGCCTCTTCCCAGCAATTTTGGGGAATCTAAGCCCCTAATTTCGTTGTCGATAGCGTCAGAATGTTTAATTTCCGTTCGACACGACAAATGCATTTCGCTATTTTCGTCCACGGTCGGAATGCAAAATTACCAAGTTTGCATTGGTCGGAAAATCGATGCCGGGAGGCGGATTTTCGTGGAGCAATCAGCGGCATTAATTTTTCAGAAGAAAATTACGCGGGGCTCAGCCAGACGGGGATTAGCGAGTTTTCATTCACTGGAAAATTTTCATTTGTCGGTTGTGAAACGGTATATTGGAGGAATTTTATTATCAATATTCCGGGTTCGTATTGGGGATCTGGATTATCGTTTCGCTGAATGGGGGAATTTTTTTATTTGAGAGGCAGAGGGAACAGACTTATGGATATTTTGATGGTTATAGCGGGGATATTCATTTTATTTCACCAATCGTTGACGTTAAAAATCATTGGGACTTACTTTTTTCATCCTGTATCAAGATCAGAGGCTTATCTGGAATATCGAAAATGTTGGCACCAACTATCAATTGTGCTGTGTCTATTTGGAATATCTTTCTGATAGTATAAGTAGTTTCGATATCCTTTTCCAGGTATCAAATGTGGATAAAAATATAATTCATCGACGACTTTTGTACAATCCTTCCATTGCTCGGCCTTAATATTACCCATTAATCACAAATGAATAATTATATTATAATCCACTGCTGTCAGATGCTTCATAGATTCAGCTTTGATATAATATTCATTAAATTGATATTTTAGTATTCTAAAGTAGTCCAACCAAAAACTTTCGGTATACCTTGTCAATCGAGGGCGAAAACTACGTTCATTATATCAATTGAAGGTTTTTTAATCACAAAATGAGCAGTTCTCCAAAAATTTCTCATGTGCCAACTTGACATTTTCCATGCTTGTCATACAAGGGTTGAAATTTTTAAGAAATAATATTCAGTAGTCGTGGATAAAGTATAGTATGCTGCTCGGTGACTTCTTCACCACGCGAATAAAAGCTATCATTATACGCTCATTGCATACTATATAATATTTCACAATTCGTTAAATTTCTGACATTACTGAGAAAGTTCCTTGAAGAATATGTTGAGATTTCTCAACTGCAAGGAAATTATATATTCTTAGAGTTCTACATATTCGTAGTCCTGTCGATTCTGCTTTAACTTTAATGAAGCCAATTCTCATGATATGCTTCTCGAAGCGACAATAGAACTACCTGGAATAATCCGTTGCCCCAAGATTTCCCCAGAGTTTTGTTTTTACAGTTTTTTTCTTCCTCCGAAAACCCCTTCTCTCATGTGCATTTTTCATCTCACAAAAGGGTTTGGTGCAAGAGTTCTTTTCAAACAACAATGGGGTCTTCTGATGATCTACCAAGAAATAACTTAAGGTCAAACATGATTTTATTCTCGCTCCTGACTGACCACACTTATTATCCAAATTCACGGGCATTCCGTGACTAGGTGAATTTACAGGGCATACCCTTTTGATGAAATTTTCTATAACCAAATACTGAAGTGGCTGCCCTATGTCCTCGATAGTCGCAAGGTGTTAAATCACAAGATCTCAGAGGCCAATTATGATCACCTCTTCGAGAGGTTACACAGTCCAGTAACTTTTCCCGCAAACGATTGAGTTCTTGTGTCAACTGAACTTTATAAGCCTTAAGACCCAAATCTTTATGCCAAATTCGGTGTAATGACGTTTGTGGAATGCCTAATTTCAAAGAAAGACAAGGAATGGACAAACCTAGGTTTTCTTCAACACTTTCGGCTACAGCAGCAATATTCTCAGCTGTTCTTGAGAGACGTGCGCGGGTTTCATTCTTCCCGTCACTAATGTTCGAGTTTCACGAACCGTCTCTGCCAAATTTTCCCAATTTTATAGTGAATTTTAATAATTTCAGTGCGTTCTTGAAGCGTGCATCGTTTCATTTTCATTGATAGCGTAGTTTCTTCTTGTCAAATCTAAAAAAAAATCACAGTTTCAAACGTGATATCTACCGAAATAGTAGGCTATTCAAAATAACACCTCTATTGGAAAACCCTTCTCATATATGTTTGCTTTCTGATTTGCTGGACAAAAACTGACAAAAAAACCAAATTGCAGAGGCCGAATGAAGTTAACAGGCTAGCTTATCTAGGTATTATTGGAGTTGAGTTTACTTTTACATTCACTCAAAAATTTTTTCTGTACCTCACCTCGCTGCCCGTATATGTGAAAGGGCATTCTTCGATTTCGATGGATCAGTGAGTTTCACTCACACTGATTTCCAGATATTTCGTTTTTGATTAAAAAGAAGCACTTTTTCTAATATTCCATCTTGGGCCTAGGCCTTTGAGATGTGAAAATCATCCGTGTGTATTCCATAGTAAATAGATAGGCCAAAAGTGCTAAAGACTCTGAATGTTCTTTTGAACGAGAAGGTTGAACAAGCAAGATCATAGCTTCTAGAGATACCTGAGGGTTATGTGGATCAGCCAGAAAACCAGCAATAGGGATGTTGACTACTTTTTGGAATTTATTTTATTTTAAAGATGAACCCTATACAAACACGAAAAAATTACTTTTTCCTTAAAAATATAGTAGTTGCCAATAAAAATGAGTAAATGAAAAGACAATTCAAAATTCCCGCGGAAATGCTCAATTTTGTCACGTTCGTATGATTACGTCATAATACAGTGAACATACTTTGACTTCTGTCAAAGCGAACTGATTTTGCCCGATCCCTTGTGGAAAAGTTCAATCTAAGCCTTCAAAATAAATAGGTCGGTCTGTAAATGCTGAATGAGGTGCTTCTTTTATTTGTAATAATAAATATGAGTTAAAAGTGTGCTACTTACAAAGACAATTTCACGTTTTTAAGCTCTGCTGCACAAAAATCCTTGTTTTCAGCAAAGAAACTTGCGACCATAAGGGAATTCATCTTCGGTAAAAGTTACTACTATTACCCTCGATGAATTCTATCTCCATTATAAAGAAAATTGTATCGTTCTTGTAACGAACTAGGTATTCTATTCTCTTTCAGCTTTCAACTTCGTAAGTTCGAATCATAGATATGATATATTATATATTTACTATGGTTCAAGTCACAGAACTGTGGGTTTCACTGAAAATTGAACTGAAAATTGCAGAGAAATGATGACATTTCAATAATCAAGGTGATTGGAGTTTTGTGGAACCCGGCCTATGAATGTATTTTGTTGATCTGAGCACCGAACATTCGAATTTGCAATGACAATACGGATAGTTTGACGTCACTATACGGATTACCTCTTATTGGCGTTCGCAGTCACGTGATAGTTGATAATAAATAACATAATTTAAATCAGCTTTATTTAATTCAACGAGAATAATAAGATCACTAAAATGGTTTTTTAGGATTGCTAAAATTTCCTTCTATGAGGAAAACCTCAATTTATATGAATTCGTAACATGAGTCAACATCCCTATTCATTGTGGCTATGTGAGCTTTACTTACTATACTTTGTGATTTGATATCAATGCCAGCCGAAAAAAGGAGTATTCCAATAAAATGATCAACCTTGCAAAGGAAATACGTAACTCTAGTCTGGCAAAGCACAAAAACCTCATTGGTGTCAGGGCAGAAGTATACTCATGTCAATCGACAACAATACATTTTTTTCGTTCAATATTGAAATTGAAATCTACAAAATTAAAACATCAATTTGTATCAAGATTTTGGTTGGATTAGGTTGGATTAAATTGCATTTTTTTTAAGAGGCTGGGACCAATACGTTTTATGAGTTATTTAACTTCTATGTTTTCTCCAGGATTCCCATCTGCCTGAAGGAAAAATCACTGAAACGTTAATTCAACATAACAATGAAATGTCCCGAAGCTCGTTGTCTGTTCGACTTCAAACTGGATTCTCGACAACTAATTAACCAACAAAACGAAACAAAAAGCTATATCTTCCACACGACGTTCCCAACGGGCAAAAGATCAATTGAAGTATCTTTCTCTGGCCACTTTAACGGTCAGCTGATCTCATTTCCCATTATTCCAGACAACGATAAAGTAACTCAGATCGTGGAAATGTCAGGAAAATCACGACTAATAACAATGAAGTCCAGATATTCTCTAATTGGAATGAAACAGCTCGACCGGAGTAGGGAATCTATGTAGACTCATCCTTACAGCAATAGAAGAGCTGTAACAAGTGATTCTTGCTGTAATTAACAGCTTAATCAAATTGCTTTCTGCGAGGAATGTTAGATGTCGCTGTGACCTGGAAAAGTGCGGAGGTGATTTGTGGGTCTGAGTAGGGGATTATGTCTTTGTTCAAGCTTGGCAAATAAGAAGTTTTACCCAATTAATTAAGGTAAAATACTCGTATTCAATGACGGTGAAGAGCTCTTTGAGGTTGCTTTTGTAGACATGCTTCAATTTGATAGCATTTTCTTTTAAGAGTCGAATTTGGGAATTTTACAGCCGGAAAAAGTAGTAAGTTCGGTGGACCTTATAAGACTTAGCTCAAAATGAGGCCAACGGAATGTACTGACATGATCATAAGCTTCCTTGCAGAAACAGAGAAGCTGTAATTAATAACTGGATCAACATGCTTTCTAAAGCAAATGTTAGATGTCTTTGTGACCTGAAAAAGTGCGGGGGTGATTGGTGGTATGAGTAGGAGATTATGATTTTTTTCGAGCTTCGCATATGGGAAAGTTTCACTCAATTGATGAAGGCAAAATACTCGAACTCAACGAAGATGGAGAGCTTTTTGAGGTTGCTTTTGCGGAGGTACACTAATTCGATAGCATTTTCTTTCAACTTTTGAATTTGGGAATTTCTTTGCTGAAAAACTTAGTAAGTTAGGAGAACCTTCAAGAACTGGCTCTAAATGAGAACTACGGCATTTTTCGAAATGGTCATAAGCTTTCTTGAGCAGGCCATAGACATCGTTATTCTTCATCCGTTTTCCTCGCCGCGATTCGAACCGCCGAGTCGTATCGCCGAACTGTTTTGCCCACACACTTCGGTAAATTCTGCCAGTTATTTTGCAGTCGTTCGCGAATTAGCACTCAGGAAGATGAAACATCTCTTAGCAGTGACGGCCACAGTCTCGGTTCTGAGTAAAAAAGTAAGAAGAAACGAGGCTTATACTACGCTAATGGCAAATAACCGCTAATTCTCGACGAAATCCCCACACACAGTCGGTATGGCACGAAAACCGATGGACCGTCGTTCCAAAAATCAAGCATCGGCAGATATTTGGACCGACGATACGTAACGATGGTTTTTCGCCACACACATCAGTTTTCGGCGTTTTTGTTGGGACGGTTCTTATCGCCGCGATATGTCTATGACCGGCTGTAGACATTGTTATTTTCATCCGTTCGTATCGCGGGGATAAGGACCATCCCGTCAAAAGCGTCAAAAACCGATGTGTGTGGCGAAAAACCGTCGGTACGTATCGTCGCGCGTCGGTTCAAATATCTGTCGATGCTTGATTTTTGGCACGATGGTCCATCGATTGTCGTGCCATACAGACTATGTAGAGATTCCGCGAAAATCGGCGGTTCGTTGCCATAAGCGTTATATAAGCCTCGTTTCTTTTTTCCTTTTTACTCAGAACCGAAACTGCGACCGTCACTGCTAAGAGATGTTTCATCTTCCTGACGTGCTAAGTCGCGAACGACAGCAAATAACTGGTAGAATTTACCGAAGTGTGCGGCCAAAACAGCTCCGCGATATGACTCGGCGGTTCGAATCGCGGCGAGAAAAACGGATGAAAAATAAAGATGTCTATGGCCGGCTTTAAAGCAATAGAATCGCTGTATCAGGTGATTCTTGGTGTATTTACTAACTTCAAAGAATTGCTTTCTGCAAGGAACGTTAGATGTCCATGTGATGTGGAAAAGTGCGGTGGTGATTTCTCGCTCTGCGTAGGGGATTATGACTTCGTTTAAGTTGGGCATATACTTAGACTAAGGACTCTTCCTTTGTCTAAGGGCATATAGTTTCACCCAATTAATTAAGGTCAAATACTCGTACTCAATGAAGATGGAAAGCTCTTCAATTTGATAGCATTTCTCATAGAAGTATGAATGGGAGAAATTCATTGCGAAAAAAAATATGTATGTAAGGTATGATTCGAATTAAGATCTACAGCATATTTTGACATGACCGTAAGCTTCCTTACAGCAATAGACGAGCAGTAGCAAGTGATTCTCGCTGTAATTAACATCTTGATTAAATTGCTTTTCTCGATGTTAGATGTTGTTGTGACCTGGAAAAGGACGAAGGTGATTTGTGTGTCTGAGTAGGGAATTATGCCTTTGTTCGGGCTTGGCATATAGGAAGTTTCACCCAATTAATTAAGGTAAATAGTTGTATTCAATGATGTTGGAGATCTCTATGAAGTTGCTATTGTGGCGATACTTCAATTTGATAGTGGGAATTTCATTGCCAAAAAAATTAGTTCGCTTGCAGAACCCATAAGGCCTGGCTCGAAATGACACTTACTGCTTTTTTTCACATGATCCTACACTTTCTTATACAGGATGTTTTTTATTCGAGGTAAAGAACTTTGAGTTGGTATTACTGTTCAAAATGGTGAGCGATTTGACAGCTGTCAAGTGATTTATTCTCTGTTTGGTTTGGCAATTCATCATAAATATAGTCCGTTCACGAAAGGTTGAGCACATAGTAGGCGTTTCTCAATTTATCTGAAGTTCGCAGTATTTGCTGACATAAAGTAAAATAAAGTCAACGTTGCCGAATGGACCCGGCCTCGTCCGACGAGCTTGCGAGTTATCAGACAACTCTAACAATATTGACAACATTGCGTATCAATCTGACAAGAAAATAAAGAACATAACCTAAAATTTTTATATACGCAGTGGAATATGCCAAATCGTCATGGCCAACCGACGGCTCAACCTTTCGTGTATGGACTATAGACTCACGCCTGAACAACGCTTGGAATTTTATTTCGAACATAATGATTCTGTGCGGAATACGTATCGCGCACTACGTCCATTTTATCGTCGACAAAATCGTCCATCAGAGCAATTAATTCCATTAACCATGGAATGTTTTCGCATTACGTTTACTCTTATTGATAATTCGCATCAGAGACGCCGTACGGTGCGTACTTACAGAAGAGGCTATTGCTACTGTAAAGCGTAGCATTGTGGAAGACCCGAATGAGTCCATCCACCATCGAGCACAAGAATTGGATCTTTGTCCATCCATTTTATGGAAGATTTTGCGGAAGGATCTTGGTTTGTGTGCTTACAAAATCCAAATCGTTCAAGTATTGAAGCCAAACGATCATCAAGCAATGCGTAGATTCGTTGAATCGGCCCAAAATGAGATTGCCGTTGTTCCCGATTTTCATAAGCGAATTTTGTTTAGCAATGAAGCGCACTTCTGGTTGAATGGCTAAGTCAACAAACAAAAACTGCCGCATTTGGAGTGAAGCTAATCCTCAAGTGTATTTTGAAACACCTTTACATACAGAGAAACTGACTGTTTGGCGCGCTTTATTGGCTGGTGGAATCATTTGTCCGTACTTCTTCAAAAACTATGATAGCCAGAACGTTACAGTCCATGGTGATCGGTATAGAGCCATGATTACTAACTTTTTCATTCCTTAATTTTACAACCATGATGTCCAGGAGCTGTGGTTCCAACAAGACAACGCAACATGTCACACAGCTCGTGCCACAATCAATTTAGTGAAAGACACGTTTGGTGACCGTCTAATTCCAATTTTTGGACCTGTGAATTGGCCTTCAAAATCTTGTGATTTATCACCGCTAGACTACTTTCTGTGAGGCTATGTGAATTCATTAGTCCAAACGGATAAGTCACAAACGCTTGACCATTTGGAAGACAACATTCGCCGTGTTATTGCCGATATACGGCCATAAGTGTTGTCGAGAATTGGACGTCCAAATTGGACTACGTCCGAGCCAGCCGTGGCGGTCATATGCCAGAAATCATATTTAAAATGTAATGCCACGAGATAACCTTTCGGATAAATGATATTCATGTCAATAGAATAATCCATCATTGTTTTATTGCAATTTAAAGTTCTATACCTCTAAAAAAAACACCTTTTAGCAGTAGACTAGCAGTAACAAGTGATTCCTGCTGTAATTAACAACTTGATCAAATTGCTTTTTGAGAGGAATGTAAAATGTCTTTGTGCCTGGAAAGGTGCGGAGGTGATTTGTATGTCTGAGTAGAGGATTATGCCTTTATTCCCGCTTGGCATATAGGAAGTTTCATCCAATTAATTAAGGTAAAATACTCGTACTAAATGACAATGGAGAGCTCTTTGAGGTGGAGTTAATTCAAGTCGATAGCATTCTGTTTTGATAGTTCAATTTGGGAATATTGTTGCGGAAAAAACCTAATAAGACCTAGCAAAAAATGAGGGATTCGGCATATTCTGACATGGTCATAAACTTCTTTATAGCGATAGACTAGGACTAACAAGACGAGTTTCTTGCTATAATTAACAACTAAACAAATTGCTTTCTGTGAGGAATGTTAGATGTCGTTGTGACCTGGAAAAGTGTTTCACCCAATTAATTAGGGTGAAATACTCGTATTCATCAACGATGTAGAGGTCGCTCTTGTGGCAAAACTTCAAACCGATAGCCTTTTCTTAGAAGGATGAATGATGGAATTTCATTGCCTGAAAATTTTTTTCTCTTGGAGAACCTATAAGGGCTGGCTCGAGATAGACCTATAGCATATTCTGACATGATCATAAGCTTCTTTACAGCAATAGAGAAGCAGTTACAAGTGATTCTCGCTGTAATTAACAACTTAATCAAATTGGTTTCTGCGAGAAATGTTTGATGTCGTTGCGACCTGAAAAAGTGCGGAGGTGGGTCTGAGTAGGGGATTATGCCTTTCTTCAAGCTTCGCATATGGAGAAGTTCCACCAAATTAATTAGAGTAAAATACTCGTACTCAATAACGATGGAGAGCTCTTGAGGTTGCCTCTGTGGGGATACTTCAATTTGATAGCATTTCTTTTGAGGGTTGAATTTGGGAATTTTATCGAGAGAGAAATCGGTTAGGTAAACCTTTTATGGAAAGGCTCAAAACTACCTCTTATAAAGACTAAAAAAATTATCATTAAATATAAATAAAATTATTTTGGGAAGAAATGCTCACTAAACTTTTTTTTGCGAAGGATCGTTCTTGACGTATATGTAAGAAATAAAATATCCGTTAACCCCAAAATAAAAGCTCAGTTTAAAGTACCAGGAATTGATCAATAGTGACCCATTTTAAAGAATGATTTCTCTTTTTCAATATATAATCGTCATTGGCAATGGAACGGAAAACAATGTATTCCAATCCATACGGGTAATGTTACAACTCTACTGAAACTTTCATGGTTTTTTCCGGTCTGTAGTTGTGATTTATAGAGTTCGATTAAGTCGTATAAACACCATTCATACACTACATACTTTTGGAGAGATACGCACTCCTGAACTGCTAGAGTAGAAATTTACCATTGTTTTTCATTTTATACTACCGTAAAACCAATTAAGATACGTTGCGCAACAGGAAAGTTATGCTGTCCCGGCTGTTCTCTACATTTCGTAACAAATCATTCCTATACCCAGTGTAGCCGCTTTTAAGATAAAATTTCTCTCAAAAAATCCGGTTTATACAGGGTGTTTGTAAACAAATGCGATAAACTTTGGGAGATGATTCCTCGCCGAAAATAAACACTGAGTCATAAAACTCTACATAATATGATTCATCAAAGAAGTGTTACCCACACAGTTTTTTTGTTCCCATAACTTGATTATCATGGGTTAAAAATAACAATTTTTTATGATTTTAATTCAAACATTGTTTTCCTGGCATAGATTTTTGAAAACTGTAATTCTCTTGTGGTTTTGCATTTTGCATTCAGTTGTGGAGAAAAAAATATCTTGCAAAATTTCGATACAGTCGATACTTTTCTTGGAAAAAATAAAAACTTACAAGCAGTTATGATCATTGTTCATTACATTGCATCGTATAAGTGTATAGAATGAATATTCTAAGATATTGTATGTCTAGGACAGGAGATAAAGATGTTCTACAAATATTTCAGAAGGTTTAATCACTAATTTCCGGAAAAAAAATATATCAGAATTATTTCAATTCATAAATAGAACTTTCTTTCGATTGATAAGCATAATTAACAAAACTAATTTTGAGCGTAAACAAGAATATCTTAGAATATTCGTTCTATGGAACATACAATGAAATGAAATGAAGAGTGATCATAACTGCTTGTAAGTTTTTATTTTTCCCGAGAAAAGTAGGTATCGAATATATCGAAATTTTGCAGGATATTCTTTTTTCTCAAAAATTGAATGAAAAAATACAAGAAAATTTTATTTTTCGAAAATATATCCGACGATAACAATTTACGAAGGAAATTATAAGAGGTTGTTGTTTTAACCCTTAATAATGAAGTTATGGAATCAGAAAAATTGGGTGAGTAACATCTCCTTAATTAATCATATTATGTACCTAGAGTTTTATGACCCATTGTTTTTAGGATTCCTTAAAAAATAAAAACTGTCAACTCGTCATCGCCTTTCAAAGGCTATAACTTGGAAAGGAGGTCGATTTCGAAAAAAAATTATATGAATTACCCCTCTTTATTTTTATCGACAAATAAACTCCTCAAGTCACTAGCATTTGTTTACAGACACAATTTACAAAAGAGCTATCAGTATATTCATGTGCAGTTATCTCAATTTACTATTGTAACGAAAAATATATTTTGAAGCGTTCAAATAAAAGCCAACATAACCCAAATCAACCCAAATTAACCAACATCAACGCCGGTTTTTTGTAGAAATAATAAATGCAAATTAACATCAACCCATCCTATAACAACAGCTCCTAATCCTAATGTAATCAGTCACCACCCCCTCCAGGCCGCACAGTAATATCGAAGATGGAAACATAACTCTTGGCGAAACAGCATAAATTCGTTTTCCATTTCATTTTCCTTGGAACGTTAACTTCAGAATTACCTCTGCGGCCTCGTGTCCGCAAAACCTTAACTAACGTAGATTAATAAATGAGAACGGCCCTTCCTAGGATGATTTAATATCTCTGAGGGCTTCACAAGGGGCCATAATTTTCACTTAGTCCTCAGACTATGACAAAACATTTCCTGACGTAAATTTTAGGATTTCGGGAAAGTTTTGTGGGGAATTTTACTGAGAGTTTAACGATGAGAGAAGATGTATATAACAAATCTTGTGGTGTGAAGAAATAAAATATACAGGGTAAACGAATGCAAGAAGCAAGATGATTCCTCGATCAAAATAAGCAGGGGTAGTTCATACAATTTTTTTTAAATCGACCTCCCCTCCAAGATACAGCCTTTAGAAGGCGATGACGAGTTGACAGTTTTTATTTTTTTGATGCTTAAAAACACTGAGTCATAAAACTATACATAATATGATTCACTTAGTATATGTTACTCACACAATTTTTCTTGATCCCATATCTTCATTATTAGGGGTTGGAAATAACAAACCCTTATGATTTTCCGTCAAAAATTGTTTTCGTGGGATAGATTTTCGAAAAATAAAATTCTCTTATAATTTCCCATTTAATTCTGAAGGAAAAATTCTCCCGAAAAATTTCGATACAGTCGATACTTTTCTCGGAAAAAATAAAAACTTACACGCAGTTATGATCACTGTTCATTCCATTCCGTCGTATGTTCCTTAGAATGAAACTCCATTTATTCTATCAATTTTGAAATAGAATTATATCAAGTACAGGGGCTTATTTTCATCGAGGAATCATCTCCCAAAGTCCCTCGCATTTGTTTACAGACAACCTGTATACATTTCATGGTCTTTCATTATATGTGCACAGAAATTCAGGATGTTGTAACTCATACGAAATATAAACAGAATATTTTATTAACCTATCCTCTAAAATGTACCGTTTTTGTATATAAGTTGAAATTAAAAAAAATAGTTTTCTGTGAAATTGACCATGAATCAC
Source organism: Propylea japonica (assembly GCA_013421045.1). Lineage (NCBI taxonomy): Eukaryota > Metazoa > Arthropoda > Insecta > Coleoptera > Coccinellidae > Propylea > Propylea japonica. The sequence goes on from CM024246.1 coordinate 54,933,721, forward strand.
ATCATAAATGTTGATTTTTCTGGCAAACGGTCGACTTTGAAACGTATAACCACAAATACCATTTTTGTGTAGAAAACATTGGCTGTTTGAATGTATGTCACAACAGTCCTACTTTTTTCATGAATGTAGAATTTGGGGTAAAAACACCCACTCATCGTTCAAAACTTTCACCTTTTATCCTTCTTAAACTGAGAAAAAAATTTGAGAAATACGAACAAAATTAATATGCTTATCTACTATAATACAGGATAAAAAACGATCATTGTTTGCTGCATATAATAAGAGCAGACGGATTCATTGTTTTCAATTAAAAAATTTGAAATTTTCATTGAACCTTAAACCTGCTCTGAAAATTTGGAGTTTTGAAGTTCTTCTAGAAGTTGTCAATTCAATAAAGATAGACAAATACTTCGCAAGATATTCGAGACCGTTTTCTAATTAAAACATGCAGGCAAGCATGTTAAAATGCTGAGTCAAACCAACTCCTATCAAACTACACCAATCAATAATAATTGTACACTTTACGTTATCTCCAATTTTGTGGCTGAATCAATGAAGTCTTTAAATATTCAGGATGAACTTCTGCTTCGAAAGACTCAGGCCTTAGAGCGTTTCTCGATCCATTCAGCAGAAACCTACAGATTCAATTTAAAAATTAATTTGGATTGGAATGAAGAATTGCTACAGAATTGCACAAGGATAAAACATCGTTGGCAAGAGTTTCATTAAAACTTTTGTTGTATGGAATTAGAATCTGGATGTAGCCTGGGTCCAATTGGAAGAAGTAATCCGATTTCTTGTTCGTCGTGTTCAGAGACCGTTCGATACAGAGTGAAGCGAGAATAATTACAGCATGCAGATTTTGATTACATATTTTCATTTTCTACTTATGAGCTACTTTGGTATTCAGTAATTAACTTGCTTCGGTAAAACGTTCATTTTTTATCTTCATATAATTTCAAATTTGAGTGGAATCCCAGACAGTTCCGTGAAACATGGAATCTTACAGTATTTTATTTTTTATTTTACTTATGTCGTAATTAAGAGATAAGACATATTTCTAAGAAAATCGGAAAAATATACCTATACCTTCTCAGTACTAGCATTGAGTTTATATACAGATGTATACTCAATGGTACGAGTGAATTTAATTTAGTAGATAGGTACTGAAAATGCCTACATCCTCTACTTGGCACACTCCCAGGAATAATAACACAATTTATCATTTTGTCATATACAGGGTGTTTCATCATAAACTGAACAAACATATATTTTCGTGTAGAGGACATCGGGAGAATCATTTTTGCCTTATAAAATATATCCCGTTTTCGAAGAATAAGCGAGATACAGGGTGTCAAACGTCATTTTTGAGCAAGATTCTTATGAGTGTGGTCAGTTATGTATAACACTTGGTGTAACGAAAAAAATCAGTGAAACTTAGTTGGGACTCGAAACGACGTAGGTATTAAATAGGGAAATGGCACTGTTCTAAGGATATTAATATTCGTTGCCAGGCAACAGTAGTTCGTAGTTCATAGAGTTGGACTGGTATTTTAATTTCAGTGAATATAATTTAGCCAGTAGTCAAACTCTATGAACTACAGACTACCGTTGCCTGGCAACGAATATTAATATCTTTGGAACAGTGCCATTTCCCTATTTAATACCTACGTGGTTCGAGTCCCAACTAAGTTTCACTGATTTTTTTCGTTTAAATTCATCTAAAATGTTTAGACATGCCAATAATTTAATCATTTTGATTCTAGAACCCAAAACAATTTTATTTTCAATATTTCAGAGGTCCGAACGAAACATTTGAATGACTGTAGTAACGAAACCGTTCGATATTTTACGATTCTGTTTTCATATTCGTGATTGATAATTCAAGAAGTGCAATCGTGCAAAATTTCATCCATTTCGAGTGAAATTTTTTCATCGCTGTAAACATGTAAAAAAAAATTTGTGTTCGATTTTTGAAAAAAATTTTTCACAGAAAGTCTTAGAAAATTGTGTTCATTCAGAAAACAAAAGTCAATTTGACAACCGCAAAAAAAAAATTTGGAACATTGCAGGTTTTCCGCCATTTTGTAAATTTTTTTCGGAGTTCGTCAACTTTTCTGGATAGAGGACCCAAAAATACTGAGATTTGACCAAAAACCGTTACTTTAAGTGTTATACATAACTGACCACACTCATAAGAATCTTGCACAAAAATGACGTTTGACACCCTGTATCTCGCTTATGCTTCGAAAACGGGATATATTGTTTAAGGCAAAAATGATTCTCCCGATGTCATCTACATGAAAATATATGTTTGTCCAGTTTATGATGAAACACCTGTATATTCTTGGGCACTTAAATTGCCTGGGCATTATAAACAATGCACAATTATCTATAATACCCGTATCGTATACATGATATACTGTATATAATAATAATATTTATTATTGATATTAAATGAGTGATTCATTCAAACCTAAACTATGTATACATCAAAAACTGTATATAATAATAAAAATTATTATTGATATTAAATAGGTATATTCAGAGAAACTGCTTCAAATCAGTGAACCATTCATTGTTTTCAACTCGGCTTTCGTGGTTTAGTGATCACTTCTTCAGAGTTACCTACTACAAAAAATGTTTCACTGATTTCAAGGTATTCCTCTGAATATACCTCAGAGTAGGAAATAAACATAGAGGTGTTCCTATGGGTGAATAGTAACGCATTGTAATCAACCAAGCACTTAAGTGAGATGGAAATCATTTCACTGCAGCACTGGGGTGAAGTAAACAATGAGATTCTCATATCTACAATATCTGAATATAATACAACGTTTTCGTAAGTTTGCCTTAGCTTTAAATACCGAAATAGTCTCAAGCAACAATAAACTGCCACCAAATCCGTAAAATAATTCAGTTTAATGAAAGTCTAATCGAAATGAGAATGTACACACAATCGCATCGCGAAATTAAACATTAAAATACGATGTTGCCAAACTGACAGAGTTGTCTGTAACAGACGCAAGTCGTTGGTATCAAAGTAGGGGAGCGGTAGACCAATTATCAATACGGAATAAAGATACGGCACGAGTTCGCAACGCGTAAATAAACAGATTCTACTTGGCTGCATAGCAAATGCGTAAAGGCATCTCTAGGTCTACTTTTTACTCTGAAGAATATACCCACTTGATATCCATTAATATTATAAACTGAAAAGAGATGAACACTACTGAAATAAAATGAAATAATAATATATACTCACTTCAGTTTTGTGGCTGCATGGTCTTGAAATGTTCAGGATAAATTTTTAGCTTAAATGAGCTTTTCTCCATCCTGAGTTTGACAGTTACTTGAATGTGATACTCACCCGGATTTGACACTAATCAAAATGAATTGGACACTGTGACAAAGTCGACATCTAGATTGAAGGTAATACTGTATCTGCTCACATGGGCCTGAAGGAAAACACTTTTTATTTCGCGGCAAAATTATTGAATGTATTTTTATTTTGATTACTGTGCACAGTTAATACTCTAAACTTAACTCTACAGTATTATAGAGTTTATTTATATATGTATGTATCTTGAATAAACTCTCTTATTATTATTATTATTATTATTTCTTCAATTGCCTACATATCCAATTCAAAAATTGAATTAAATTCAATTGGAATGAGAAATTGGTACAGAATATGCAAAAGATGAAACATATTTTCTGGATTTTCATTAAAACTTGTGTTGTATGGAACTGATTGATTAGAATTTGAATTCAGCATAGATGCATGCATCTTTTAAAAACGTTTTCTCATTGTTGATTCGCTGAAACGTTTATTTAACATTATATCATTTTCTTGGGAAAGAAATTTCGTCCAGTCTCAAACATATCGCACATACAGAATTCGTGACATTCATTCATATCTTAAACATACACTAAATAAAAAACTTCAGTTTCGTGGCTGATTGAAGTCTTGAAATATTCAGGATGAAATCCTAGGTCGTATCTCTCCGCTCCGGAGTTTATCTCCATCAATTATTCGCTCACCTACAACAGATTCAATTCAAAAATTAATTTGGAATGAGCAATTGGTACAGTATTGCACGAGGATAAAACATCTTCGCCCGGATTTTCATTAAAACTTTTGTTGTATGGAATTGGATGATTAGAATCTGGATGTCGCCTAGGTCCAATTGGAAGAAGTAATCCGATTTCTTGTTCGTCGTGTTCAGAGAGATGCATAATGAAGCGAGAATAATTACAGCATGCAGCTTTTAATTACGTATTCTCATTCTCTCCTTATTAGCTACTTTGGGATTGAGGACTCAAATTGCTTCTCTAAAACGTTTATTTAACTTCATCTCATTTCAATTCTGAGTGAATCCTTGGATGATTTCAATATATTTTACATCGAGAATATGAAACATTTATTTATACCTAGAATATACACTTTATATTAAAAGACTTCAGTTTCGTGGCTGATTCGAATATTCAGGATGAATTCCTAGCTCGTATGTTTCCGCCCCAGAGCTTTTCTCAAACAATTCTTCACTCACCTTCAACAGATTCAATTTAAAAATTAATTTGGAATGAGACATCGGTACAGTATTGCACAAGGATGAAACATCTTCGCCCGGATTTTCATTAAAACTTTTGTTGTATGGAATTGGATGATTAGAATCTGGATGTAGCCTAGGTCCAATTGGAAGAAGTAATCCGATTTCTTGTTCATCGTGTTCAGAGGGATACAGAATGAAGCGAGAATGATTACAGCATGCAGCTTTTAATTACGTATTCTCATTCTCTCCTTTTTAGCCACTTTGGGATTGAGGAGTCAAATTGCTTCTCTGAAACGTTTATTTAAATTCATCTGATTTCAAGATATTTCTTCATCCTTGGATGATTTCAATATATTTCACATCGAGAATATGAAACATTTATTTATACCTAAAATATACACTATATAAAAGACTTCAGTTTTGTGGCTGATTCAAATATTCAGGATGAATTCCTAACTCTATGTTTCCGCTCCGGAGTTTATCACCATCAATTATTCACTCACCTACAACAGATTCAATTCAAAAATTAATTTGGAATGAGCTATTGGTACAGTATTGCACGAGGATAAAACATCTTCGCCCGGATTTTCATTAAAACTTTTGTTGTATGGAATTGGATGATTAGAATCTGGATGTCGCCTAGGTCCAATTGGAAGAAGTAATCCGATTTCTTGTTCAGCGTGTTCAGAGTGATACAAAATGAAGCGACAATAATTACAGCATGCAGCTTTCAATAACGTATTCTCATTTTCTCCTTATTAGCTACTTTGGGATTAGGGAATCAAATTGCTTCGCTAAAACGTTTATTTAACTTCATCTCATCTCAATTCTGAGTGAATCCTTGGATGATTTTCAATATATTTCACATCGAGGTTCTGAGACATTCATTTATACCTAATATAACTTGATAATAATTTTCATTTAGCGATCTTAATACAAAAGATGGGTAAAATAATCAATTCTTGATACAAATTTCTGCTCACTGTAACTTTCAAATGAGAAGAGAACGAAAAGATTTGAAATCATTATTATTATTATTTAACAATAAGAGTGGAGGTTAAACCTATGCACTCAATACAAAAATATATGTATTACGGTCGTACATGTTTTTGAATTGGTTGACACTTGCTGCGTGGACTACTTCGTTCGGGAGTCGATTCCATGTGTCGAGAATTCTGTTAGACAAAAAGTTCATCCGGCGAGTTGTTTCGAAAGATTCCATTGCCAGCTTGAAATTATGCCCACAAAGATGGTTTGTATTTAAACGGAATAAATGTTCAAGGTCCACACCGAAAAATCCACGCATCGACCGAAAAGTCACGAGCCAGTTAGCTCAAATAATCTCATTCTTGGTTCGTTACTTGGCCAAGAGAAACTGGAAAATGATTTTCTTGTGCACCATCGCTGAACAGACACCAGAAGCTGCGAATCATGTTTAAGAGCTACTCACCAAGCGTAGTTGCTCTGAATTTAATTAGTTATTAACATATACTTTATTGGTGCACAATTACAAAGCTGTCGGATAAATAGTTTTTGCACAATCGCAGTTTTCCGAATTCGACGTACTTTTTTCAAGAAGGTCGTGATACTCGGCTACTTGTCGGATTTGAATTTTACAAAATGCATTTTAAAGAAGAAATAAAATTCTTTAAATCGTTTATTCTCTCGATACCGACCGATAATGTTTAGTGGGTGAAAAACGGCGTCAAACGGGGGCAAAAAGGATCGAATGCATTAAACTAGTCGCGGAGTGGGAGTCGCCCTTCCACGCGACGCGCGAAAGATACAAGGTATAGTTTTCCCCTCGCGTAGCGGGCGACTCCCACTCCGTGACTAGTTTAATGCATTCGATCCTTTTTGCTCCCGTTTGACGCCGTTTTTCACCCACTAAACATTATCGGTCGGTATCGAGAGAATAAACGATTTAAAGAATTTTATTTCTTCTTTAAAATGCATTTTGTAAAATTCAAATCCGACAAGTAGCCGAGTATCACGACCTTCTTGAAAAAAGTACGTCGAATTCGGGAAAACTGCGATTGTGCAAAAACTATTTATCCGACAGCTTTGTAATTGTGCACCAATAAAGTATATGTTAATAACTACTTAAATTCAGAGCAACTACGCTTCATCTCAGAAATTGACCAAGTTATGAATTTTCGAAAAATTGATGTTTTTTTCCAGTTTTTTGGACATTTCTCGGAAACTAATTATCAGCTGAGACGTGTCACCCCTCATTTTTTTTGCTTTTGAATTCTCTACAAAAAGTGCCCTAACAGTTTTTCGATCAGATCAATACTTCACGTTTTATAAGCGAAAAAGCAAAATTTTGGATTTTTTTGGCTATTTTTCGCTTCTCAAAAAAAACCTAAGACGATTCAGGAGTGGAATTTATCATGAAAAACATGTAGAAACTACCTATTGCATGACTGCACAGTCAGATTTCAGGTAGTATTTTTGTCACGTAAAAACCTTTATTGCTTGGCCTATTAAGAGGTAGCAATCGTATTTCCACCCAGAGAACCACATTATTCAGGTCCAACTGTAGTTGATTAGAAGTGAAGGACGGAACACTGTATAATTTTGCATTGTCGGTGAACAGGACACACTTTGAAATTAAGGGCTGTGGAAGATCTGCTGTATACAGTAGAAAAAGTATAGGATCAAGAACAGAACCCTGAGGCACACCGTAACTGGTAACTTTCATATCACGTGAAAAAAAAACGTACTGTATCACGGTATATTAGAGATATCCGCATGTCTTATGCTTTTATAAAGACGATAACTTTCAGGAGGAATGTCTTCAAAACTTGAAATTTTCAGGGTGTGTTGAAAATTGAAAGAAATGAGTTGAATTCATGAATTCATTCAAACTTATCCCAATTCTGACTTCACGTCAGGAAGATGAAAGGCAAAAAAATGATGGGTATTTCCACACAATTCATGAAAATGTAGCTAAATAATGGAAGCATCAAAACAATGCATACCTAATATCTCAGAAATGCTATTATCCTCTGTAGCTCATTCAATCGGAACTACATCATTCATAAAAAATTTAATTGAACTTTCACTTCATCGCCTACAAATAAGTGAGCTTGGAAGAGATGAATGAATTCCAACTAATTGAAATGAATCAGAGGAGACTTTGAGACAAATATCCTCGAAAATTTCAACGACGAACGGACAAACATTAAATGAACCCTGGCATGACGTAACTAACCCTTTCCCTTGGCTTTGATGTCTGATTATTCAGACGCTTTGATAATTTAAAAATATCCTCACTTCATTCAAATGAAGAGTTCTGATATTTATTTTTTGATCTGAATTACTTCGAATCTTTACCGATTGAAGAAATAAGATGAATTAAAAAATGAGTTGAATGAAACGAATAGCATTCAAACATTTCTCAATTGAAATAAGCGCGTATGAGTATTGACTTCACGTCAGAGAGATGAAAGACACAAAAAATGATGGCTATATCCACAAAATTCATGAGAATGAATAACTAAATATCAGAAATGTTATTTCCTTCTGTAGCTCATTCAATCGGAAGTACATAATTTATAAAAAAATTTAATTCAATATTTCTCATGTCACTTCATCGCCTATAAATAATTGAGTTTGGAGAAGATGAATGGATTCCAACTAATTGAAATGAATCAGAGGAGACTCTGAGACAAATATCCTCGAAAATTTCAACGACGAACGGACAAACATTGAGTGAACCCTGGCATGACGTAACTAATAACCCTTTCCAATATTCATAACACAGATTCGTAAGAGCTTTTTCATTGCCGGCAACTCGGAAACTCCAACAAGATTTGAAGGGAGTCCCTTGGCTTTGATGTCTGATTATTCAGACGCTTTGATAATTTAAAAATATCCTCACTTCATTTAAATGAAGAGTTCTGATATTTATTTTATGATCTGAATTACTTCGAATCTTTACCGATTGAAGAAATAAGTTGAATTAAAAAATGAGTTGAATGAAACCAATAGCATTCAAACATTTCTCAATTGAAATAAGCGCCTATGAGTATTGACTTCACGTCAGAGAGATGAAAGGCACATAAAATGATGGCTATTTCCACAGAATTCATGAGATTTTAGCTGAAGAATGGAAGCATCAAAACAATGCATACCTAATATATCAGAAATGTTATTTCCTTCTGTAGCTCATTCAATCGGAAGTACATCATTTATGAAAAAATTTAATTCAATATTGCTCATATCACTTCAATGCCTAGAAATAATTGAGCTTGGAAAAGATGAATGGATTCCAACTAATTGAAATGAATCAGAGTAGGATCGGAGACAACGTCCCTTTAGAATTTCAACGACGAGAGGACAAAATAAATTGAACCGTGGCATGACGTAACTAACCCTTTCCAATATTCATAACACAGATTCGTAAGAGCTTTTTCATTGCCGGCAACTCGAAGACTCCAACAAGATTTAAAGGGAGTCCTTTGGCTTTGATGTCTGATTATTCAGTCGCTTTGATAATTTAAAATGTAAATTAAATATTCTCACTTCATTTGAATGAAGAGTTCTGATATTTATTTGCTGATCTGAATTACTTCGAATCTTTCATTACCGATTGATACTCCTTAAACTCTGTAGGTGAAAATTGAGGAATTGAGTTTTCACTATTATTTGATCAGAAATGTATAAATCCTTGTGTTTAGTGCTCGTAAAATCATTCGAATCAATGGTTGCGTTCAGTGAAATTAACGGATGCAAATCTTATCAATGAGCAGTCGCAGAGCGGTTTAAACTTGTCAAGTATACTCACATAATCTAAATGTCAAATTCACATCACGTAAACAGCTGAAAATTGTGAACAGACAACCGATCAGTGAGAGCGCGATTAGCGCGCAAGTAGCAAGTAGCTCAGAAAAATACCGTCCGATCAGTGAACATGTTGAGCATGTGTTCACTGATCGGTTGCATTCAGCGAAAATTTCACTGATCTGTTGTACAACTGTTGTGTCTGCTGAACGCAACCAATGCGTTCATTATGACCTCTCACAGCTTTTCTCGCAACTGCGCTACCACTCGCCCTCCATTTTAGGGCTTCAAAGAACTCCAGACCTTAATAGAACTTCGAATAGGCTATATTCGCGTTACTCCTTCAATAATCCTGTCTAATATATTCTTTTCTCTAAAGCAAGGCATTCTGTGTAGAGTGAACAAGATATCCCTCTCTTTCTCCCACAGAATCATCACTGGCATGTAAGCCAATTCACATCATATGTTTTCCAAGGCAGAATGTTCTGTTAAATGGCCGATAGGGATTGGTTTTTATTGAGAAAGTATACTTTTTGAATGAACCATTTCCGGAAGATAACTCCGAGTAGTTCTTATCAGTTTTTTGTTCTACAAAAATTCTTTCTTATACTGGGTGGTCAACTGAAGAATTTCGATTTAAAAAAGGAATAAATAAAACAAAAACTGTGAATTATAACTTTTTTTCAAATAATACTCATCTCATTGGGAATTCATTTCTCGAAAATTACGCTGTCCAAATGTCCACAGTTTTTTCTGCTGTCACTCTTCTAGTTGAACCCCCAAATTAAGGAAAACACGTCTCAAAATTTCTAGACCGATGGCTTGAATTTCATGGCGGATATTCTCCATCAACGCAATAAGAGTGCGGGGATTGTTACGGTAGACTACACTATTGAGGTATCCCATAAGTAAAAGTCGCAAGTTGTTAAGTCCGGGCTTCTGGGTGGCCATGAAAGGTCTCCACACCGAGAAATCAATTTTTCAGGAAAAAGCGCCTGAATAACAGGTAACGACCGATTTGAAGTGTGACAAGTGAAACCAAGTGTTCTGATTGCATCCATCAAAGACTTGAAGAGCTGGTCCAAAAAATTGTTCAACATTTACACATAACGATCATAATCCACTGTTACCATTGAATAAAGAATACCAGGAAGGAGCATAAGCGATGAAAACGTACGACCGGAATGGAGCGTGCATATGGCCGACTCTTATTTCCTATAGGCAGTCGCGTAGTGTGGTAAAACCTTTGAATGAAGAATATTATAGTAGTATTCTTATTCGACGGGTTGAATTCTTCATTGTTTCAATAATATTATAATTCATTCAATATCGGATGTTTTCAATTAACGCTGTCGATTGGATCGAATTATATGACGAGTTAATGAACCTTTATTAAATATGTGGAATGATTATTATAAAAAAAGGAACACTTACCTCTAAATTTTTAATAACTGCAGTATAAACGAAATTGATTATTGCATATTCCGATTTCTTTGTAATATTATGTCGTTTTTTATGCACTATTTTGTATTAGCTTGGACGAGTACTTACTATTATTATTTAAAATTTTTGACTTACTCTTATAAACATATTCATGACAATTTTGAACTTCTGAAGTAAAGTTGAAATGAAAAAATTTTATTACCAATATATTATATTAACTCATTGGGGAACAGAAAAACATAAGTTAACGATAATTTTTATTTAGAAATTGAATGATCAATAGCAAATTACAATTATAGTATTCGTTTTGAAGAGTTTCGAGCTCTTGAGCTGTATCAGTGCTTGTGCGCAGCCAATGGCAAGCCGTATTTGGAGCTTTTTGTTGATGGTTCGGAATTTCCGGCAGGAGAAAATGATACATGCTGGTCCTGGGTACTTCCTCCAGTTTCTGAGTGCCTGGTTACTATTGGATTGAATGTCATCACCTGAAATAGATCACCAAGTTTTACAAAAAAATGTCAATGCCTACATAGTGCATTCTGTTATAGGAAAAATATCTCCCATACATACAGAATGAAAATAAAACAAGCAGTTCATAATAAAAGATCAAATTGTTTGAAAAAATTTCGATACTATAGAATTTGGAGAGTGTTCATAATGATATATTACTTACATATGTCAGTCGATCCACTTCAATTGTTGGAGTAGCATCTGGATGTAGTCTGACTTTAAGTTTGGATGTTCTACCGAAACATTCTTCAGTAAAATGGTAGGAACAAAGCACACTAGAACTTTAAGGAATAAAATCTTGCTTATTCACAAACTGGATCCAAGCCGTTCTCTTCTTTTCATCTTTCGGAAATCTAGAACAGAAATAAATTAGTGAAATAATTTATGTTTCCCTCATATTGTTATTTCAAAATCATCATGATAATTTTAACGGTTATTTCCAAAATGAACTTCGAAATCATGATAAAAAATACCGAAACTAAACGATATAACTAAAAATAGAATTTGCCCTACCCTTTGTTACGCCTATGCACCACGTGGTTAACCTCAACATTTAACTCGAATAAAATACTTCCATTTAAGCTTATAATATTATCTAAATCCTCAATTAAGTATTTAGAACACTCACCTGTGAAATGTTACTCCAGCATTTGTTTGATATTTTGTCAACAATGACATCACAGGACAGTAACGTTGACAGCGAATAACTAAGTGATGAGTCACTGTTGGAGCCTGGATATGGCCGTTTCCGTTCAGAACTTTCTACGAAGTAAAATAGCCTTATGCTCCTTCCTGGTATTCTTTATTCAATGACTTTACTGCTCGGCCGCGTCCGTCTTCGAAAGAGTGCGGGGTAGTAATTCCTTGTGCGTGATTAGCACTCCAAACTGTGGCCTTCATACTATGCAATTGAGTTTCGTGTTTCTGTTAGTGTTTTCTGAAGACCAATACCGACAATTTGTTGTTTATATCGCCGTTGAGATGAAAATGGGCTTCATCAGAGAAAAAAAATTGATTTTGGTAATAAGCGTGCACACAGAACGTGCACACCTGTCCAGCGAACCATGGCGACTGAATTTCCATGATAACCCCCCCTTCGTCTAAGATCAACCCCACTTCAGAGACAACAAGTTATTGTCTTTGCCCACTTCTCTATTCTACTTCGAAACAATTTTAGAGCACTTTTAAATCGGTATTCCTTAGTTGAGCACCCATTAGTTGCATCGCCTTTATTACAAACGGTTTCTGCACCAGCTAGGCCTTTCTTTCTGGGTGGTATGTCAGACTCTTTATTTTCCTCGATTCTTGAGTCACTAAATTGACATTGTTGCTTCAGCCTACTTCTTTGAGTTTTGTTTGGCCCTCTCATATTAACTTTCTGTCGTTGACATAGGAGTTCAGTGCTTCAATAGCAGCTTGACTATCAGAATGGATCACTATGATGGTTTCTTTCAGGGTTCTTTATGAGTCTCTCGATTGCATCTTTTTCTGCCCGAAAAAACACTCGAATATAAGCCTAACATTCAAAGTAATTTTTCGAACCGAATTTGCCATGAAAAAACCTATGGCCTTTCGGTAGGGTGGAATACTTTTCAGTTAATGAAATTTGTAGAGATAATTGTCACTATTGTTTCCGAAGATTTCTTGGCCTGCTGCATAATAGTATATTATTCGATGAGCGGTAATGCAGGTCAAAACACACGCAGATGAATTTTGCACCACGAGCCGTCAGGCGAGTGGTGTAATTCATCAAGTGTGTTTTGACCATTACCGTGAATTGAATACTATACTTTATCCACGAATTCTTCAGTATAATTCGAATTAATCTGCATTTAAAAAATGTTGAACAGTTGTCAAAAGCGTTGACAACATTTCGTCCAACCGTCAAACCTCTGTAATCTGTGGTCGGGAATCAAATCAGAGTCTCTTCTAACTTATCAAATCAAATACTTTCGCAACTTCAAAAATTTACATTTTTCAAAAATAAATCTGGAATGAATCGCTAGAACGTTATCTTCATGGCTGAAATAGATTTCCGGATCGATCCTACTTTTTATTCATTTATATTGTAAGCAATTTCATTTTCCTAGGTATTTTTATTAGCGGGTGTTATGGGCGGGTGTTATTATAACACTCGCTTTAGGTCCATAGACATGTTAACGGTTGTATTATGGCTACTATTACACATAGAAATTAGTTTAATAATTGACATATTACTCTATAGGAGTGGATAAACTATATTACGTAACTGTGAATATTCATTGACAGAGGTTGACTATTCTAATTCAATATTACACATTTATATTTCTACGCAAGCCTTACGTTAACCATCTAAATACCTATAGAAAATCTTGATTCGAATAAAATAGACGTTTTAGTTGACGCCAAGTCCACCATTTCAGTCACTTCTACATATAATACAAACCCATTGTCACTCGTACTTCGTGTTGGAATAAAAAGAAGTTCAATTTGTATTCAACAGCCGAGAAATACATTTCACTCCAATGATCTTCTGTGCCAAACTCAATAATGCTCCAATATTCAAGTCCTTTTGTGTGTAGGAAATGATGTTATGCTAGCTATGGATTGTAGATAATCGAATGCGCCCAATAGGATCGTATTTTGAATATTGAAATCCAATATGGCAGAACTAACGATGCGGTTGCCAGACATGATCAATGCGAAATGGTTGTGGGAGCTCATGAAAGAAAGGAACTTCTGTCGTGGACGTAGGAGAAAATTGGGTGAAATAATTGAAAATTCGGCGGAGATTTTTCACATTCTTACAAATGGACTGAGAAAATATTGCAAAACTCATACATCGTTTCGTAACGAGTTTCGTAATGAGTTGAATTATATTATTAACTCATAAATTTAGAGGTTTAACGCGTAACATCGCCATGAATACAGAAATAATGAAAGCGAAAAATAATATTAAACGATTGAAATCAACTAATAGTACACTTATACAGGATCTCTTGAATGATTGTAACAGCGCAGTTGGCTTTGGATTATTCATATTTGCCGCTTCCTATGCAAACCACATAATTCTGTGATCATGCTATGCTCTGATATTAGTTAGATTGGTATTCTGTAGCGGCAAAGTAATCCAAAGCCAACTGCGCTGTTCCAATCATTTATAAAGACCCTGTACTTCGGAGCTAATCTCGTCCTCGTTCAAGGCAAAATACAAGGAAGTGGTATCAAACTGAGCACCTATGGATGGTATTTCGTCCTTATTAGGACTCATCACCACAGGATAGCTCTGAATGATACAAGGTTTTCTTGTAACTTAAAACGAAAAGGCTCCTTCTTTCAGATATAAATATACCGAAGATGCTATCTCTAGTTCCATACGAACAACCTTCTTTCATAGCATGACCCTTGAACGAAGTATCAAGATTTTTACCAATTGTTTATTCACTATGATGTCAACTGATGTTACACTGAGCGATCCGCGTCGTTGACTGAAGATGTAAAATTTGCGAAATGCAAGTACGCTTCGGTCAATGCGTCAATTGGAAAAATCTCGCTACTTCGCTTAATGTTCATGCTATGGAAGAAGGTTGTTTGTATGGAACTAAAACTGGCGTCTTCGTTATATTTATTTCTGAAAGAAAGTGCCTTCGTTTGAAGTTTCAAGGAATACCTTTTATCATTCAGAGCTGTCCTGTGCTGATGAGTCCTAATAAGGACGAAATGGTCATCCATAGGTGCTCTGTTGATACCACTTCCTTGAATTTGGCCTTGAACGAGGATGAGATTAGATCCAGAGTATGAGTTTAATATTGGTTGATTTCAATCGATCAATATTATTCTTTGCTTTCATTATTTCTTTATTAACTCAAAATTTTTTTTCGTGCGTTCATTCCTAGGATATAGCGGGATTTAGTTCTGCCCGAAAGTATGTAGGTTTCCAATTTTTAGCCAATAGTTGGTCGAAACAATTCCGTTTGGCCGTCATGAAAACATACTTTAGAAGGTTATCAGGTAGAGATTTGAATAATTTTGAGGTTGGCTATGTAGTCGAATAGCTTGAATCAATTCGAATTAAGCTGCACGAAAATGATCAATGTCTTTTGTGTAGTGTTTTATGAGCAGTCCAACAACAGAGAAAAATTAAAAAAATACGATACTTCAGAAACTGTTCCACATTCATCACTTAAATTTGAGCCAGTCCTATGGAGCAAAGATAAAATTGAGTGTACGTAAATTGGACTTTCTGATGTGTTCACAAGAAAAAGTTGTTGCGATTATTTAGTCAAAATACAAAAGTATTCCTCTGGTAGTTATTGATCTGCAATTCGCATCCAATGTATAATAGTAATCATCGGAACGAATATATTAATCATTCATAATTTCTTCATTTGTTAGAACACGAATATGACTACAAATCAATTCGATTAATTCAAATTTTTGGTAACAAGGTTTTATTTATGAATCTCCACATCTACCCTGAAAATTCAAGTTTTCCGATCAATATATACCTAACCGACTAGATTCTTCAAGTGAAAGTGACAAGGAAGTTGAATTATTAACGGTTGACCGTAAGGTCAAGCTTCATTTTGGTTTCGACGTCTGCGAAATTGCATCAGAGATTATCTAGTCGATTCGAAATATTCATCTCCTTATACAATTCATCTGAAAAAAGGCATGTGGCGTCTTCACGTTGAAATCACGGTGCTCAGTCATAAATTTGCAGTTTCCGCCTGAAAGAAGGACGTGGCATTCTGTGATACTTCTTTGTCAAATTGATTTCCGGTGAAGTTCATCAATTGCTAATTAGATTTCTTTTCTCTTAGATGTCTCACAGATGTTTGATTGAAAGGATTGTTTTTACACTCCCTACCTACCTACATATGCCAATTTCTTTATAGAATTTAGTCATGTGTAACAGTGAGCCTTCTGTAGGGGGTGTTGGCTTATATGATATTGTTGAATTCATTGAATTTTCATTGAAATTGATTGAATAGCTTTATAATAAAACTTTTTATTTTGAAATGTCGGACGACACAACAGTTTTTTGTATCACTGAATGAATTCACATGATTCACGAATTGAAACATTGATTACTCTTTTATATGGAAAGTAGCAACATTTTCGTATATTCTAACAAACCAGCTATTCAATTCACAAACTTTTGTGAACAACTCAAATCTAGACTGTCGTGGCTATTTTGTTTTGAGAATTGTGAAAGTAGAATTAGAGTTCAACGAAATGAGTGATTCGCAATTTTCTAGTTTCAAGATTTTCCGTATACCGAAACCAACTTCAGTGCAATGTTGAACTTCTTTCAACATCAGCAGCTTTTTTGCTGACCTTTTCTAAGTATACTTGATTCCGCTTGTCATTTCGATCAATAAATCTGAGAGTGGCGATATATGTAATAAAGAGATTTATATAAAGTAGGGACACATGTTCATTACTCTTTATTATTCGAAGTGAAAATATAGGTATTTTGCATTCCGTTTTTCTGGAATTGGTCGGAATATGGCTAACAGACCATTTTTCTCTGAATTTGTGGTGAATATGGTCGTTGTGCATTATTTTGTAGGGGAAAAAGTTAATATCTAAGATTTGTACAATTCTCAGAGTCCTTTTTCTGTATTGAATGTTTAAAAATTAGAAAATCATCACTTGGAAGGCCAGATTGGTTTAAAATACCCTTCTGGCAAAAGAGCAAGAATAAGGTATTTTGTCTCTGAATTTGAAAGTAATTTATTCAAAAAGCTTTCAGTTTCAATTTTGTGAAAACGGCGAGATAGGGTTTTTTCCTACCGAGGTTTTTCCTCGAGCTCTGGTATCATACACAGACTAGTATGGTACCATGTTTTGCATACTTCTCAGCTAGGGACTTTTTTGTTTCTTGTATTGTATTGTAGCTCTCAATTCAAAAGATTATATTGAATGTTGGTTTTCAAATCTTCATGGTCACAACATACTATCTGTTTGTCAATTTAGCGTATTTTTTCAGTCTTCATACGTTCACTTCCAAACTGATGCAAAATCAGTAACGCAACGTTCCTATTGGTTGATTCGGTCGAAGTGATTTCTTCAGTTAATCAGTCAAATAAAGCTAGGATATTCAACCACTTCCATACTCGCTTTTTTGGCGATACTTTTGTACGCGTACTTTTTTTAGTAGCTAGCTGAGAACACATCCGCCATGAAAAATTCCCTGATTACACCCCTATGATACAAATGAAATCCTGTTCTTGTTCCAAATTGAAACGAGGAGAGAAGAGAAGTATCAAATAAAAAAACTGCCATCCTCTTATCCAATAAGCCGCGTCGACATAGCAACCAAGCCTATTATTTTCTTCCTAAGCCTCTCAGTCACATAAACATTTATGAACTCACGAGTGTTTCCCGCTTCTCTTCTGAGGACTTGTTAAACATATTTTTCCTTTTGCCTTCTTTGAGGGGTCTCGGATGTCTGTAATCACATTGTACGAGGTTGCTTTTTTCATTTCGGAATTAACGATCAAAAATAAATATTAATCTGCAGAAGTCGTTTTATGGTATTTCAAAATATTCCCAATGAATATCTATACAATTCTGGTAGAGTTTGCAAAAAATGTATAAATTTCAAGGGATGGTTTGTCTAGTCATTACAGAAGCTACATGCTCGTATACTCACAAGTCCTACGGCTGCAGTTGAGATCGTCTTATGAGTGCCCTCAAAATGGTTATCAAAGTTCATAGTAAGGGACGTGGAAGAATTCAAAATCACTCGGCTGTCAACTTTCTTCCATACAATTCACGTATGACCTTGATGTCAACTAAGTTGCAGGCATAGGCATATACGATCCCAGATATAGGAAACCAGTGCCTTTGTAAAAAGCAATAACAACGTTCAAACTGAAATTCTTGCCATGAAGAGATGCGCCAAAATTTGCACTGCCTCTGATAGTCAGATGGCACTGTATAAACAGGGAGTCTGTAAACAAATGCGGGGGACTTAGGAAGATGATTCCTCGATAAAATAAATAAGCATATAATTTTTTTTCGAAATCGATCTCCATTCCAAGATACAGATTTGGAGGCGGGGTTGACGAGTTGACAATTTTGAAATTTTTGCTATTTTTATTGAGGAATCATCTGCCAAAGCCCCTAGCATTCGTTTACAGACTGTAAACAAATACGAGGGACTTTGGGAGATGATTTCTTGAATAAAATACGCAGGGCCAGTTCATATAATTATTTTCGAAATCGACCATCCTTCTAAGATACAGGCTTTGGAGGGCGATGACAAGTTGACAGTTTTTAATTTTTTTACGGCTTCTTGAACACTGAGTCATAAAACTACATTTTCCGCCGACCTCGAAATAAAAGGTGCTTTTAATGTGTACGAAATTGAGCATTAATGACCCATTTTGATGCTCAATTTTTTTAGCCATTTTAATGTGCAATCCTCATGGCAACCGTACACAAAGTATTAAGAAGCACTACGAGAAATGTCAAAACTCTACTGGAACATAGAAACATAGAAATTCCTTTACGTCAAATGTATGTCTTGTGCGAATTGAGAATGTATTTTTATCAAGAATTTATACGCTATTCATGTTGAGATCGTCGGAAAAATCTTGTAATAAATAGGTTATTAATCGAGCGACTAATGGTCTCGAACTATTAACGCGTTCGCTCTGCTCACGCATTAAAATATCTTGACCTTTAGTCGCTGTCTTTAATAACCTAGTTTATTAAATAACTAATAATATGAAAGCCCTGCATTGATATCACTCACTCAAATTTTTTAGATCTCCTAACTTTATAATTAGGAGTTGAAAAAAA
>CM024246.1:54952911-55039534 GCA_013421045.1 Propylea japonica
CAATAGGCATGGTAGCCTTAAAATTCCTTCAACCTGAAAAATCACGTTTCCTGATCCTTCCTGCATTTTTGTTACAGTTCACCACAGCGCAATATGATGACATAATTTTCTCTGAATTAAACAATATCAGAATTCAATACTAATTGAAGTCGCTAAAATGTTCAAAAGTGATTAACCTACTGTAACGTGGTTTTCTCGGTGAAACTTACCTCGAGCGCCAGCTATTCTTTTTCTTATAAGGGAGAATAGCAAACCTACCAGGGCAGTGCTAGTCAGAGACAGAGTTCTTCGTTATCTAAGATATAGCGGATAACAGAGAAAATCAGAAATAGAGTAATTTACACAATTTATTCAGATAGCGAAATAGTAACAAAATACAGAGATATAAGGCGCTATATGAAATAAATACAAAAAAAAGATTGGTCAGTTTTATCTGACCGCGAGCACTTTCATAAGAAACAATATTTTTCCGGTACGAGTCAGCCAGAATAGAAGATGGGTTAAATTTAAACGGTAAATGCAAATATATGATAATATCAGGAAAAAAAAGGTAAAAAGGGGTCAGTGTAAGAGTGCACAAGGGTTATATTGTCCGATATTCTTTCAGTCCCAGAATGCCCACGTTGGCTACCCCTTTGCTTGTTCTCGTCTACAACAGGTGTGTTTGCCAGGTGAAATTAGAGGGTTGAACAGGATATGTCGAACATGCTACAGCATTGGTTCGGTTATGCCTTCCGGTTGACTATGAGTTTACACGCCATGAAGAACAGACTAACTACAGGCACTAAGGAGCAGGACAGAGCAGGAATGTTATTCAGTTGAACGTACTATAGCATTGGTTTACATCAGCTTTCCGGTCTGACCATGAGTTTACACGCCATGAAGGAAAGACTAACTACAGGCACGGTTGTACGGACAAACGTACTATAGCAGTGGTTCGCTTGAGCCCCTTCGGTCTGACCATGAGTTACACGCCATGAAAGACAGACTAACTACGGGCACCTGGACAAACTAGGAAAGGTATTGTTACGGAATCTGACGGAACAGCTATTTAGGTACACTCAACGAGGATTAAAAATAGGACTGCAATAAATCGGCTCGGTACTAACAATTCGCCTGCACTAGCACTCACTAACAGGTAAGCAAAAATCAGAAAAATTTGGAAGCTTCGAAAAATCTAGAAACGTTTAGAGCAGAAAATAATCCGGAACTAATTACCGATGGAGGGAAACCCCGCTTTTTATAATCTCCGGAGGGGGGTGGAAAGGTAGGCGCAGAAACGTTAAAAATTGCAGGAGAGTACCTCGGTAGAAACATCTTCAAACTGGCTTATCGTACGTATATGCAAAAAACGGCGTTATCTGCGATCGGCGTTGTTCTTGCGGACGGTCTATTATTTTTCTGTATGAAAAACAAAATCAATCGCAGAATGTTCAGTTTTTTCGATTGTTGTGAATTAATTCTGAACGGAATAAAAATTCACGAATTCAAAATGAAAACTCGGATAAATTATTTTAAAATGAAGATCAATTCCCGGTTACGAAATTGAACTTCATTACACTACTTATATAATGATGAAGCAAATACTTCGAAATACACTAGAAAATGGAAAAATATTCCGCTATTCCGCTAAAACTTCGTCGCTAATGTGAAAAGATAGCATTCCATGCTGGGTTAAGGGTGTCCGCTGCAGATCGCCACATCCTACTCATTGATATAAAATATCTGCAATCTATTTGCAACCTTTCATACCGATTGTAAGCATGGCTTTTGCTTTGACTAAGGCCATAGACCATACATAAAGACGGTACCCAATCTGGGTGATTTTATAATAATAATAATAATTCATTTATTCGTTCACAGTAATAAACTTTTTAACCCGTCAAATGTTTCATGGGGAGTCATGTTAAATTTAGCGCATAAAGGGACACATAAAATATACAAAACAAAAATTTATAAAAACGAAAACATAAATCAGACAAACAACAAATAAATAAGTAAGGCCAGACAACATATTTTATATATCTTAAAATTATCTTTCATGTATTCATGTATTGTGTAGTATGATTCATTTAATAGAACACATTTTAGTTCACTCTTAAGTGTGCTTCTGTTCAACTTCTTCATTTTGGATGGCAGTTGTTGAAAATTTTTATCGCCAGGCGATTGACGTTCAACTGTTATACTTTTATACGGTGGTTGTAATGGTATGATGAAGTTGTTTCGGTTTCTAGTATCATATTTGTGACTTAAGTGGTTTTTCAATTGTATCTCTTTATTATCGTGAATGTACTTTACACAGGTGAGTATGAGAATGGACGTCACGGTAAGAATTTTTCTTTAGGGAACAGTTCTCTATAGCTATATCTACTCATTGCGCCACATAGTATTCTCAAAACCTGCTTCTGTTTTATGAATATCTTTGTACTTTCAGTTGTATCACCTCAGAAAAGGATGCCACAGTTAAGGATACTATGAAAGAAGCTGAAGTATGCAATCTTGGCTGCTTCAACCCCTGCCATCTGCTAATTCTCCTAACTGAATACGTAGCTCTTGACAACTTAGGAATCATTTCATCAATGTGGACAGAAAACTTGAGATTTGGCTGCAAGAAGACACCAAGTAGCGGCATCTGATTGTCCGAAGACATATTTGGTTCAAATAGTAGTCTCTGTGTTTTATCCGTGATCATCATCAATTTATTTACATTGAACCATATTCGAGCATCATTTAGTGGTTCTATCTTCTTTCCCCAATTTATGGTTGTCCATACCCCTATTCAGAAACGAGGTGTCATCAGCGAAGAGGATGGTTTGATCTGATTTCATATTCTTGAGTTACAAATAGCTACTAACGTGTTACTGACGAATGCAGAAAAAATCATTTTCGAAAATGTGGGTGCCAGTGAAGTTAGCACCCAGCGGAATGCGGTGTTTTTCCACCAGTTCCTTCGAGGTACCAGGTTTTCACTATAATTTGACCCCCCCCTTTAACTTGGTTACTAAAGTAGACAACAAAAAATTTTTTCTTTTAAAGTTTCACGAAATCAACTGAAGTTTTCTGATATGAGTTCAGAAACTGAAATATATACAGGGTGACCAACATATTGATGGAAACTTCATTTTTTCAAATGAACAGCCTGTATATTTTTCCATATTTGATTAGCTCTTTTTCCCCTGATTTCGAATATGTACCATATGTTGGTCTATCTTTCTTATTCTGAGCACCACAGAGTTTTAAATTCCAATAACCATCTGGCATAGCGTTTTGGAAGTTCGTGAATATTTAAGTGGCCAATTTGATCTTTGGATTGGTAATGGCGCATCCATTTTATGGCCACCAAATAGTCCCGATTTGACACCGTTGGACACGTTTTGTAGCCGTTCCTGAAGGAAAAATTTACTTCAGCAATAATGAAAATCAATGAAAGCGGAGAATAATATTAATGATATAAAATCAACCAATATTAAACCCATAATTCGGAACTAATCCCGTCAACGCACAAAGAATAATGATAATATTGTAACGATTAGAAACAAATTTGAAGCTTTAATTTCTGACTTGAATCAGAGCCATAATAATGCTATCAAAAATAGTCTAAACAACTTGAGACACCTATATGAACTATGTGTATTGAATGAAGGAGGTCATTTTGAGCAATTTCTTTAGTTGATTTATTCTTACCATACTACCATAGTTTATCATTTTTTATGATTAAGTAATCGTTGATTATTCACTCTGAAATAATACTTTAAGCAGATTGTTTGGATATAAAGAATTTCTTAGGTATTTCACATTTTTTTATTCGGTGTCATCATTTCAAAACTTTGAAACTCTGAAAATTGAAGAAACACCTCAACATACGCATTTATATTCGAGATCAGGAGGAAATAGCCTATCAAAAAAAGGAAGAATATACAGGACAGGGTGTCCCATTTGAAAAAATATAGTTGCATTCAATGTTGTTCACCCTGTATTTCTTCTTATTGACGTTATTATAACTCCAAAATGAGCATTTTCAGTAAACGCACTCTGCCACTTGTAAAATGATTACAGATCTTGGCAGGTGGTTCTTAGAATTTGAAACTCTGTAGTTCTCAGAATAAAAGAGATAGACCAACATATGTTACATATTCGAAATCAGTAGATAAAGAGCTAATCAAACATGGAAAAATATACAGGGTGTTCCATTTGAAAAAATGAAGTTGCCATCAATATGTTGGCCACCCTGTATATATTTCAGTTTCTGGACTCATATCAAAAAACCTCAGTTGATTTCGTGAAACTTTTATACAAAACATTTTTGTATCTCCTTTAGTAACAAAGTTAAAGGGGGGGTCAAATTATAGTGAAAAACCTGGTACAAACGAAAATTTTGATGTTACAAATAGTTACTAACGAGTTACTAAGGAGTGCAAGAAAAAATTTTTTCATTTTCGAAAAAGTGTTGCTGACTTTACGAACACACTTAATGTCATCTGTTTACTATGTTCATTCTACTCACCTTCCATTTCGATGACATCAGCAGCGAGTAGCAACACATCCCATATCCTTCCTTCCTAGAAAAATGGCTTATCAGATTGTATGAAGCTTCAACTGACTCACATTGGAGCTTGGTATCCAATGTTTTGTTATGATAGCTGAATTAATAGCTTTTTCACATAGAACTTCTTCCAGAAGCTCGATTTATCTCTAATTGATCTTATATTCAGGTTCAATATATTGAAAAATTTAGAATTGGATTTTATTACTTTTTTGGTTTCGGAAATCTCGAAAGAAATATACTATTTGGACTCTAACCCCTTTCGGCCAAAAATCTTACTTTTTAACCTGTTCCAAATATTCAAAGTTGATACCTATTTTGAAAGCCGCATTTGGACTGTCCTCTTCAGAAATGGTTTCAGCTGTTGGTTGATTTTTTCAAGGTAGTTTATCGTTCAGGAATTTGATTACGTCTACTTCCTTAGATTGTTCATTACCTACTCTTTCCCGTAGAGCCAGGCTTTTCTGTCGGCCGATTCCACCGATTGTAAGCATGGCTATTGATTTGACTAAGGTGATAGCATATACATACTGACGGTACCCAATCTGGGTGATATTCATCCCTCAAAGGAGCTGGTTTCCCTTTAACATTGCAAAGATGGGTTTACTTTACATAGGTGCATGATGAAATATGATAGCCATAACCATTAATTTATTGAATGAATTTTTATTCGATTTTCAATATTTTCCTCACCTGAATGAAAATGTCTGGAACATACTCTACTATATTTTGTTAAGAATTCCGTTCAGCCTCCCTTTTTATTGGCATTAATTCAAGCTTGCTGCCGCCTCTTGGAAATTTCGTTAACTTCCCTATCTTTGCCAATAGCAGATGGAATTCTAAAAGTATCACAAATAGAAAAGACGTGGGAGCCCTAAATTTTTTAACTGAAAAATCTCGATCCCTGATCCTTTCCGCATTTCTGTTGCAGTTCACCACAGCGCCGTATACTGGCATGATTTTCTCTGAATTTAACAATATCAGAATTCAATGCACATCTGAAGTCGTTAAAATGTTTGAAGGTGATCAACCTACTTATATAATAATGAAGGAAATACTTCGAAAACACTAGATCATGGAAAAATGTTCCGATAAAACTTCGTCGCCAATGTAAAAAGATTCAATAAGTATCATAAGTGTTTAACAGCCTTGATCCGGTATTTTTGAAAATTTTCTAGAAAGACTGACCGCTACATTGAAATACTGTTCGGGTTTGGTTGACATTGTCTATGTATGTGGTGACCTAAACGTCGATTTCCTAAAGGCTGAATGTGTCAATCGTAAGCTGTTTGTTGACTTAATTGACTGTTTTGATTTGCGAACATCTTCACAAGTTCCTACTAAAGTGTTCACTGACATTACTGGTCGCACATCTATTTCAAAGGTAGACTATATTCTGACCAAGGCCGATGCATCTGACCTTAGTGTGAAAGTGTTTGAACCATATATAAACGACCACCGTGTTATCCTAGTTGAGATTTACAACAGTTCTTTCATAAGTACTCAGGATTTACCGAAGTTCGTATAAAACTTGAGCTAACAGAATCTCGAAAATTTGGTTTTTCATGCTTCGACTCATGATTCAATGATATTTAGGAATACACTGATGTCGATGTATGTTTTCGATCATTCGTAAGAGCAATCCAAAAAACATTTGAATCATGTTGCCCTTCATTGAAATTGCCTATTACCCATCGAGCAGATGGATGAATTACTGCGGAAGTAATTTCTGCCAAGCGTGAATTCATGAATTTACACTGGTTACGTTCTAATTCTAAATGTCAGAGCACCTATTATTCATACAAAAAAGCCAAATCGGAATATAATCTATTAGTTAAAAACACGAAACCCACATTTCATTATGAACTTATTGGTAGATCGAACAATAAGAACAAAACAGTATGGTCACTGATGAATAATTTGACTGGCCGTAAGGCTAGAAGGAATGAATCTATTGAACTTCTTATTGATGGTATTTTACAAAGCGATATCTATGTGTTATCCAAAGTGTTTGCCTCTTACTTCTCAACTGTCACCGAATCTCTTCTTCGCCACTATAATGGGAACTCTTTATCTTTTTCGTGTACTACCCCTATAATGTTGAATACAACATTTTTCTTTCTTCCAGTGACTGAGTGTGAAATTGCTGATATAATTAAGTTACCAAAAAAATAAGATTGCAGGGTCTGATTCCCTCTCTGCTAAAATTCTTAAGTTGATTAGCCATAACATCTGTAAACATTTTACCCATTGTATTGATCTATCAGTGAGCTCAGGAATTTTCCCTAGTGTTCTCGACATGGTGGTGCCGATTTTTAAGAAGAAAGATAGACATAGTATTTCAAATTGTAGGCCGATTCCTATTTTGGGCATATTCTCTAAAGTGTTCGAAACAGTTGTGTTTAATATAATGATTAAGTTTCTCGATAAGTTTGATATACCTACTAGATAATGCCCAACACGGTTTCAGATCTGGTCGCTCAACCGAAACAGCTGCAATTTATTTTATTGATTATGTTCATGAATGTCTGGACTGTGGTTTATATGTGACAGCTTTATTTTTTATATCTCACGGGCGTTCGACAGTCTACCCTTTCAATTTGTAATCGATAAGTGTTATAACTTGGGCTTCAGGGTGTATTTTTGAGTTGGCTCCAAAGTTATCTCGAAGGCAGATCCATGTCTGTTAAAGTTCAAAGCTCTCTATCTGACGAACACTATTTGAGTCTCGGGGTGCCACAGGGATCGGTCCTTGGGCCTCTTCTTTTTTTACTTTTTATCAACGATCTGCCTGTTAATTTAAAAAAATATGTTTTTGCATTTGCTAACACGCCGAAGTTTTTCATCACTGATCCGAAAGTTTTTAATGAGCTTGTTTGCTGATGATGCTTCGGTGGTAGTTTCGGCCCCGACATTCGAGGAGCTTCAAGCGTTGTTTGAACTACCACTACGCAATTTGTGGACTGATGTCATCAAAATAACCTAATGATTAATATCGACAAAACCGAATGTATTCAATTTAAAATCGGTAAAAGTGATCGTAAATTGGCGATTCGCTATCTCGACCGTGCCACTACATCTAAAAATGATACCAAATTTCTGGGTATTCACCTTGATGGCAATTTGAAATGGTATTTACATGTCGATGCTTTGTGCAAAAAATTGAATAGTTCCTATTATGCTATAAACAGGCTAAGAACCTTACTCACCTTAGAATAAATCATGAATGTTTATTACAGCTTGGTCTACAGTCATTTATCATTTAATATTCTATTCTGGGGAAACTCTTCGGATGTTGGAAGGGTTTTCATAGCACAAAAACGCATTATACGAATGATGTTCAACGTACCTTCAGGTTCGTCTTGCAGGCCCATATTTATAGAAAATGATATTCTTACTTTGTCATCCATCTTTATTTTGAAGTGCCTTTTGTATGTGAAAGAGAATGAGAAGGATATTGTTAGGTTGTCAAGCTTTCATGACTATAATACAAGGAGTGATATGATATTACATGTACCCAAACATAAATCAACTAAATTTGAGTGGTCTCCTTTGTATCAGTGCATTAAGCTTTTCAATCATCTGCCTCATCATTTTCGATCACTTGATTTTGTTAAATTCAAAAAAAATTGAAAACAATCATTACTAAATAAATGTTATTATACAGTGAATGAATTCCTAAATGATGAAATTGTGAGTGGCTAAATTTTGTAACATTTTGTTTTTTATCTGACTTGTCCTATACATTTATTTGTCTGAGGGGATCAATAAATTATTATTATTATTATTATCTGTTATAACACCGGTGCGCGTCTACTGCCAAACTTGCACGAAACTAATAGTGGCTCTAGAGCCTCGTTCTCAGAGCTTCGTAGTGTCACCAGCGACAATTCCCATTACTCCTCATCACTTGGAATGGTACTATACAGTGTCTACTCTTGCAGTGGAGAAACTTCGTGAGGTGATTATACAAGGGATTCCCAACAAAAAATGTCATATAATATATGGCCAAAAAGTTGACGGTTATTCTTCAATTTAACATTTCTTGATTCCACGAAAATTTTCAAATTTTTTCTCTGAAAAGATTATTATTCAGTTTTCCTTGTAGTCTCATCAAATTTCACCATATATTCGGAAATATTTATATATACTGTGCCCCCACTCAAATTTTGTGAATGCAGTAAAAAATAGGACAAAAAGGATTGAATTCTTCCTCTGAATGAAATATTTTCATGAAAAATTATTGATTATTCAAAACACAATCTTTTTGTCTTTCAACTAGCTGAAGCATTCTGCGGATTAGCTGAAGCTGTTGGTGTAATGATATTTAAGACTAGGAAATTTTCACAATTAGTTCCCAGAATGAAGCTTAATTATATATTTTCTTAGCAATAAACAATTTCATATAATATCAATAGTTTGAAATGTACTTCTATGTGTTCATTAAATATATGTCCCTGTTGAAAGTATCCGTCGACAAAATTTTTCGTCCAAAAATGAATTTTGCTGTATTTTTCCTCTGCATTGTTAGAATGAGTATTGAAAAATGGTGTCATAATTCAGGGTCGAATAAGATACCCAAAATTTCATAAAAAAACAATCTCTTCTTGCTTCCACATTAGTATCATGTGCCGATAGATTTTTTAAACATGGCAAAGTCGAGTCGTGGGCAACTCCAAGGAACTTAGCATAGGTATACATTTGTTATGACTTAATTCACATCAAATATCTGAAAAACAATGATTCAATCAAATACAAGACAAAATATGGAATAATATTTACAGCTTGTGAATATTATACTGTGACAACCCTTTCTATTGATGCATTTTTTACATTCTCATTACTTGAAGTATATTTCACATATCAAGGTAATAAATTCGATGATATGAGGTCCTTATTTTATGTATTACTCCTCTCATAACTAGTGGGCTCACTCCTAGATTGAAGTCCTTACCAACTATAGTCTAATGGCTTCCATAAGCAAAAAATGAAGACTTGTGAAGTTGTGTCATCAAAAATTTGTCTTAACTTTTCAATCAAATCAGAAACGGCCTGCTTGTCCGATCGAAATATTTTCATAAACTTCTCTTGTGTCCCTAATATGGTTTGTTTTGCGATCTAAGAATTCTCCATAAAATTAAATGTTCTTGTCAGACATATGATTTTGTATTTTTGTTCTATGGTTGAAAACGTCAATGTCATGTCAATTCTGTCTTTTTTTTCTGTCTTTGGATAATTCTAGAATTGTAGGTTATGAAGAATGTAGGAATGTACCACGTTTTTAGATGAATGTAATATTGAGTTAATAAATTATAAAAGGGGAGATTGACTTTCAATTCTAACATGGTAGCAGAGCGTGGTTATTACTAGTAAAATGGAAAAAAAAAAGGAAATACAACTACAAGTATTCAATGGGACGGCGTATGATAAATGGAAATTTAGATTGAAGCTATACTTGGAAATGAAGGACTGCTATGAAGTTATTGAAATAGAGAAAAGACCAGATACAATTTACTGAACGAGCATGGAAGATGAAAGGAACAAAAGCAAAAAATTTTATAGTGAATAGCTTATTTAATTCGCAACTGGAGCTTATCATTAATGAAAACATGGCAAAGGGAATGTTAAAGGTCTTCGATAGTATATATAGCGTTAAAAGCTCAGCTAACAAGCTATTATGCAAAAGACGATTACTTGAATTCAAAATGCATGAGAACGATGATCCAGTTGAGTTCTTAAACAAATTCGAAGCTATGGTAAATGAGCTTATAACCTGCGGGGAAGAAGTTACAAAGGATGACAAGCTAAACTACTTATTGCTTGCACTACCGAAATCCTTGTCTCAATTAGTGGACATTACCAGAACAAGAAAATACATTTGAATATGTAAAATCAAAGCTACTGTTGGAACAGAAGAAAAAGGAATCCGAAGACCATGGACCAGGGGTAAGTCACACCTTCAGTATTCGAAGAGAAGATAAGAAATGCTTCAAATGTGGAAGAATGGGACATTTCCAGAAAGATTGTAGAAGTCATGTACAAGAAACATCTTCATGGAGAGGTAATCCAAGAGGAAATCATAACTGGAGGGGCATCACAGGTTACCGTGGTAGAGGTCAAGGTCGAGGCCATAGAGGTACCTCAGAGGACACTATGGTGGGATGGCAGGTACGTCATTTGTACAAAAGGATACCAACTCTTTCAATGTACAGGTTATGTCATCTCAAGTTATATTAAATGTAAATAAAGATAATGATGAGGTAACTTGGCTTCTGGACAATGGATACATCATAACAGATGATAGGTACTTTTGTCACTACAGAACATTAACTGATCCAATAAGTATAAAAGTCAACTTAAAATCTGAAAAAAATGGTGATATTGTTATGCTTTTTCATGTCGATGGTCAGTGGACACAAACAAAAATTCACAATGTTTATTATGTACCTTCCATGATATAAAATTTATCAAGTGTATCTAGTATCACTGCACAGAACCATTATCTAATATTGAATAATGATATTGCTGAAGTATTCGTCCAAAATAATAATAAAATTGCTCAAGCAGTAAAAAGGAACAAATTGTATGTATTGAAGGGTAAATTTATTTCTGAAAATATAAATTTAAAATCATGTACAAGTGTAACTATTACAGAAAAATAAAAATGGCACAGAATACTTGGTCATACAAATTTTTACAATGTTAGGAAATTATTCGAAAACAATTTGTGTATCGGGTTGCCCAAACAAATAGAAAATGACTACTTTCAATGTGAGATTTGTATTCAAAATACACTGCCCAACAATTGATAAGGATCACTTACTTGTTCTGAATTTATATCAGAAATATTCGCTCCAAGATTATAAATTTAGTCAGATATCAGAGTATTTTCAGTTGATAATATGGTTCACTTGAGAAAAGAATTAAAAAAATGGAAAGTTGGAGAGAAAAAAGACTTTATTAGGAACACTCAAAATTCTGTGTTTGAATAACATGAAAATTTTATGATGAAACCACAAGAAGGCTGAAGTTTCGGTTAAGCTAGTACCTAGTTGGTCCCCCACGAGCTCGTCTCAAGCATTCTACCCTACAAGGCATACTTACTTTCGATCAAACGATTTATAAAATTTTGGGGCAAATTCGTCCAAATATCCCGTAAAGCGTTAGAAAGGTCCTCCAGGTTATTGATCGGTTGTTCTAAGGTTGACAATTGTCTAGACATCTCAGACCAGAGATGTTCGATGCAATTCTTGTCTGGAGATCGAGCTGGCCAGTCCATCCTATCAATGGCATGAGTTTCTAGCGCTTCATTAACCAGACGACTACGGTGTGGACGGGCATTATCGTCAATTAAAATGAAATTCTTGCCGACGGCAGCCGCAAACAGAACAATTATGGGTTCAATAATCATATCGTGATATCTGTGGCTGGTCATGGTGGTGTTCTGCAGAACAACCAACTCTGTGCGTTGGTTCAAACAAATGCCTCCCCATACACATATAGAACCTCCGCCAAAAGCTGTTGTGGGTACCATAAACTGTTCTGCATACCTTCGACCTCTTTCCTTCCAAGCAAGAATAAGTCCATCGAAGTTGACCAAACGAATCTAGACTCATCCGTAAATAAACATCGGCTCCAATCTTCAAGTGTCCAATTGCGGTGCTCCTCAGTCCATTGTCGTCGATGAAACCGGTGTTCTCTATTCAAACGGGGATGTTGTAACCTCCTACGTGCTCTCAAACCACGAACATGTAGTCGTCGTCTTACAGTCTGGTTCGAAATTAGAACACCTGTTGCAACTCTCAGGGATCTATTGAGCCGCGACGCAGGGTAAGTGGGATTTCTCCTAGCATTGGGGATCAAAAGACGATCTTGGGCAGCTGTTGTACTGCGCTGCCGACCTCCCCCATCAACATAAGCTACTGAGTCGTTTTGGATGAACCTATTTCAAGCCCGACTCACGACACTTTGCATTCAACCGCCGGAACACTTCCCGCTGGGACAAACCTTCCTGTATCCGCCGTATGATTTGGTCCAGTTACACAGGAGCCAAACGTCTTCTCGGCATGACTGATAAGCTGATATTGTTCTCATTTCTTCAATTATGGTCACCCTATGTGTTTGAACGAGACAAAAAAACAGATTTAATAACACATTGCTTTCACTCCACCTGTAACAGCCTACAGATAATAATCGATTTTGTGAACAAGAGCCGATGAAATCAGGAAGACTTTGATATAATCAACTCAAAACAACTTACTTTTTCCTTAGAGAACATATAATGTACAGATATTCACGAGATAACTTGAAAAAAATACAAATGAAGAGAAGTTCATAAGTGATCCCTAGCAACTGTTGATCAGTGTGAAATGAGTAATTTGCCTTTTAATTCAGTAAATAAAAACAAAACTACTGATATATTACAAATAATTCATAGTGATGTAAATGGCCCGTTGAATCAATACCTTACTAGTAAGGTATTGGTTGAATCCCATAGATTTTGGTGGTGAGAAATATTTTGTCAGTTTCATTGATGATTTCAGTAAGTTGGCTAAAGCCTAAAGTGTACTGCATTAAACAAAAAAGTTATGTATATGAGTGTTTTGTGGACTATATAAATTTAATGCAAATCAAACGGGAAAAAGAATTAAAGAAATTCGTTGCGACAATGGAACTGAATATTTAAATAAGAATTTCTTTGAGCTTGCAAAGCAAAATGGTATCTACATTAAACCTTGTCCTGCATACACTCATGAATTGGATGGTGTAGCTGAAAGGTACAATAGAACAATTATGGATAGAGCCAGATGTTTACTAGCCGAAGCAAAAATAAATAAATGCTATTGGCCTGAGTGTATCAGAACTGCAGCATATTTAGGGAACAGGTTATTAACAAATACATCAATTATGAAAACACCTTATGAAATATTCTTTGGGAAAAAACCAGATGTTACTCATTTGAAGATATATGGAAGTGAAACTTTTGTGAGAATACCGGAACAGAGAAGAACATCAAAATTTAACCCAAAAGCAGAGAAAGGCATTTTGGTAGGATATTCAGTTATGGATACAGAGTTCTAGTGGCAAATAAAGTAATAGTAGTTCGTCACGTGACATTCATTGACAAAAGGCTACAGTACATAAATTTGAACGATGATCCAGAAAAACAGGATGAATATGAAAACACTAAAAGAGAAATGGAAGAAGAAGAACCAAAAAGTGAAACTAATGAATTAGAAGACGCAGAAGACATTGCAGAAAAAGTAGAACAGGAGGAAGATGTTGAGGTAACTGAAAACAGACCAAAAAGAAATATAAAATTACCTGAAAGATATGGTGACTTTATTGTTCATGCCAATAATTGTGATGTTAATATACCTGAAAACTATGAAGAAGCTGTAAAGAGTGCAGATTCTAAGAAATGGAGAAGAGCGATGGATGATGAAATGAGAAATTTAGAAGAGAACAATACATGGAAAATAGTTCATGAGCCGACAGACATGAAAATAATAGAAGTGAAGTGGATCTATAGAATGAAATCAAATGGTAAATATAAGGCTCGTGTCGTTGCAAAAGGCTTTCAACAAATATATAATGAAAATGATGAAATATACTCACCTTGTGCCAGAATGACTACATTAAAGGTTTTATTGTCTACAGCATGTTTGAATGGATGGAAAATTGAACAGATGGATGTAGAAACAGCCTTCCTAAATGGAAATATAAGATCTGAAGTCTACATTTATCCACCTGATGGTTACGAAATAGAAGAAGGTAAAGTTTATCTACTGAATAAGTCATTATATGGTTTAGGAGAAAGTCCTCGTGATTGGTATGAATGCTTCCACAACTATATGAAAGAAATTAACTTCCAGAGATCCAACTACGATTAGTGCCTATATAAAGGATACATCAAGGGTGAAAAGGTGTATATCATATTGTATGTTGATGATTTACTTCTGATAGGGCAAAATATTGACATTATTAAAGAAGTAAAATATATGCTGAATAAGAAATTCCGAATGAAAGATCTAGGAAGAATTAAACAGTACTTAGGGGATAACATAGATTACAAAAAAAAAGAAAGAAAAATGTACTTGAGTCAGGAAGAGTATATTGAAAGTTTATGTTTTAAATATCAGGTAATCAATTCGAAAGGATACAAAACACCCATGGAAATCAATATGGAACTAGATCCATCTGAAAAGAAAAGCGAAAATTTTAAATATCGAAATCTGGTTGGAGCATTACTGTATGTAGCTAATGGAACACGTCCTGATATATCATTTTCTGTAAATTATCTATCTCGTTTTCAAAATAGTTATGATGACACTCATTACAAATACGCCCTACGTATCCTGAAGTACCTATACACGACTAAATCGTTACAACTGAGTTATGACGCAAATTATGGAAATATAATGGAAGCTTTTGTTGATGCAGATTGGGCATCGGACATTGTTGACAGGTCCACAACCGACATAATAATTAAAGTTTTCGGAAACACAATACTGTGGAAGTCGCAAAAACAAAAAATAGTGTCTAGAGCATCGACACATGCTGCATACTATGCTTTAGCAGATTGTGTTGAGGAGGTGTTACCAATTAAAGGAGTGTTAAGTGATATTGGTGTAGAGACTAACTGTATCAAAATCTATGAGGATAATACTGGAGCCATTGCTTTGTCTTGAAATGGTAAATTTTGTAAAAATTCCAAGCATATTGATGTAAGCTATCATTTTGTTCACGATTTTGAGATAAAAGGTATTATAAATGTTTGTAAAATTTATACAGAAAATGAAATCGCTGATATATTGACTAAGTCTTTATGTAGAACAAAGTTTGAAAAACTTAGAAATTTTTTAGGGGTACGAAAGAGAACTGAACCAATAAGTGTGTGATCAATATTGGATTAATCTTTGAACATTTGGAGAAGTAATATGGATTTATGTTTTTTTTTCGATATTATGTTGAATAGTATTAAGTATTAGGATACAAAATCAAGGAGGTGTGTCAGAAATATGATTTTGTATTGAAAACGTCTATGTCATGTCAATTCTGTCTTTTTTCTGTCTTTGGATAATTCTAAAATTGTAGGTTACGAAGAATGTAGGAATGTACCACGTTTTTAGGTGAATGTAATATTGAGTTGATAAATTATAAAAGGGGAGATTGACTTTCAATTTAAACAGTTCTGTGGTACGTCAATTTAATTTTCATTGCAACATACTTACCTATTTTCAAACCCAAGAAATTTAAATGACATAAATGTTTCTGTATCGTATTTCTAATTTTTTGGACCTGGGCAGGATTGTTATCCGTGTGGACAAATACCTATTCGACCTTGCTAAGATAGCAATGCAAGATTATGGCTAAATTGACAGATTATATTGCCATAAAATCGTCGATCAAAATACACAACATTGAGGATCTTGCTGTGATAGCAATATCTTCATCTTACCAATGTGGTTATGCGCGAGCAGAATGTGTAGTTGTTTCACTTCAACTACAGATAGTCTAAGAGCTAGCAACGTTTTTGAGGGAGAATTTCAGGAAGGTCAGTTTTTAGATATGCTATCTCTCTCACTCTCCCGGACGTCATCCAACCAATCAGAGGATATCAACAAAACTGTCCCTGACCCCTTCCTGTTGATTTCTGGTCGTCAATATCTGTCGCAACCACGATGTCGCAACACGCTTTCTTAGTACGAGAGCTAGCAACGTCAAAAAAACAAGAATTTCAGAAAGGCCAGTTTTTAGATATGCTATCTCTCTCACTCTCCCGGACGTCATACGTGCTATCTGGCTGGCGGTAGTGGTTGCGTTCATTAGTGCGCATCGTAAATGTACAGGTAAAATATAAATTTTTCAAATAATTTCAGAAAGGTTTTTTTTCTTTTTATTATTTTTATTAAAATTTTTGCAACATAAATTTAATATTACCAGATATTTTTATTGTTGTTTAAATTGTGCCAGTCACTGAATAAAAATTTTTTTTTTCGAATTCTTTCAGTATGGCTGAAATTTTGATATGATGTTGCTTAAATATCTGAAAACCCAAAACTAATTTGCCAGACAGTAATTCGATTGTTAAACCAGCCAGACCGATCTAAAAGTGATAAGTGATTGGGCATGTTCGAAGAGTATATTATAGACAATCTCGTGTTAGTTACGCAAGCGAGATAAACGACAGCAGCTGTTTGTATTCACGATGGCGTCAGTTCAGTCACATTGGTTTATTCGTTGCCGTTGTTTTTAATGTTTTTTTTTAACAAAATTGTCTTACAATGTCGAGTGAAAAATTAAAATGTATTTTGTAAAGACAGAAATGAAAAAATAATAACTTTTGTAGAAGATAAATTTAAAAAAGTGTGAAAAAGTTTTACGAATACGTATAAATTTTAAACTTGATTATGATAGTACACAGTTACCAGAGCAAGTTAATGACACCTATGGATATCACAGAAAATGTTACAGCAGTTTTACAGTTCTAATGGCAAAATATCGAAATTTATCGGAAATTAATTTCTTGTCAACAGTAGATCTTCCCAGCACATCTAGCTCAACTCGGATATCAAATATCTGTAAATTTCAGAAGGGTCAAAATGACTGAAACTCAAATTTTTTTTACAAGTTTCCATGTCCAGCGGACGGGTTTTTCACCAACGTACATCCAGCGGACGATTTTTTTTTATCCGAATAATTATACAAACTACCATCTCTGTAAATTTCAGCAGGGTTAAAATGACTGAAACTCAATAGTTTTTCGTGTTTTCGTTGTTCCCGTTCGCAAACCCACCACTGGTGCGCCAGCTGACGGTCACTATGCTATAAGACAAATACAAATTGAGCTATATACAAATTATTGCCAGAGTTAAAATTGGTCACCAAAAACTTTCACTGGCTACCGGGCTAATACTCCAGTAGATGTTGGCAAAACCCTGCCAGATAATACGTCTAAAAATTCAGATACAGAAGTTATCATCCAAGAAATTGAGACTAATGCAATTATTGAGCTTGATAGTATGGTAGATATAGAAACAAATTTAAATGTCAAACGAGTTTGTTTTTTTTGTGGAAAAGATCTCAAGCAAGCAAAAGGCAAACAACAAACTTCACACTCCTCAAATGACAGCAGTTAATAAGATAATGATTATCAAAATGCCTCAATTTTTTGTGATACAATTATGGATTGAAAAATCTTATTTCAATTTCCATATAACCATCCAATTTTTGTTCTTTTTTCATACTTAGATTGATCCTCATCTTATTTTTATACAACAATAAATTATTATTTTGATACCATATTAATCCGCATATTAATTCAATAGTTTTCAATTCTTTCTATGTAATTTATTCGACAACTTTTTCTATACCAAGCAAAATGATACCACATCACTTATCACTTTTAGATCGGTCTGGCTGAAGGTTTAACAATCGAATTACTGTCTGGCAAATTAGTTTTGGGTTTTTAGATATTTGAGTATCATCATATTAAAATTTCAGCCATACTGAAGTAATTCGAAAAAAAAATTTTTTTATTCAAAATTAGTGTCTGGCACAGTTTAAACAACAATAAAAATATCTGGCAATATTAAATTTATGTTGCAAAAATTTCAATAAGAATAATAGAAAGAAGAAAAACCTTTCTGAAATTATTTGAAAAATTGATATTTTACCTGTACAGGTACGATGCGCACTAATGAACGCAACCACTACCGCCAGCCAGATAGCCCGTATGACGTCCGGGAGAGTGAAAGAGATAGCATATCTAAAAACTGGCCTTTCTGAAATTCTTGTTTTTTTGACGTTGCTAGCTCTCGTACTAAGAAAGCGTGTTGCGACATCGTGGTTGCGACAGATATTGACGACCAGAAATCAACAGGAAGGGGTCAGGGACAGTTTTGTTGATATTCTCTGATTGGTTGAATTGCTGTCGCTGGTGAAACCATGAAGCTCTAAAAACGAGGCTTAACAAGACAGTGACGACGATAAAGTTTCTCATTTTTGAATGAACTTGTTTGAAGGCTTATTCACTCGTTTTTTGGCGAGTATTACTTTATGCTGTGGCATGGCTGAAAATTCTTTCAGGTACATTTTGCTTCAAGATTGTGGGATAAAACGAGAGTTGAAGGTAAGCAAGCTGCCAAATCAAACGCTTTACCTAATTTTTTTTGTCATTTTCTAAACCTGCAAAACTATGAAAACCACCTAAACTAAAAGAACTGATATCCTCTAATACACCAGATGTATTGCAATTGTAATGAAGCATTTTTGTTCATTACTAAGCCGCTGAAGTAGCGCGAAATATTTGAGGGCCGGTGAAATAACCAATTTTTATTCCGTCCTGGTAATAATTTCCGATCGCCGTATATATCATTCATGTCGATGTCGAGGAAAATAAACCGAAATGAAAATGATTTCACTCCAAATGTTTCGATTGAGAGTGAACGAGTCTGATTAATTTCTTGGTATATCCTGTTCAAAGAATTAGACACTCCGGAAATAATATTGTGAATTGTAATAGTTCTCATTATTATTTCAACCGTCCGTTTATTTGTTTTCCCGACGATGAAACATGGAAAATGATACCGATTATTACCAGAGGAATTCCATTCCGTTCAATTTCATTCCGGTAATTTTACCAAATAAATGAAATTGAAAAATTGAGAAATTCGGAATATTATATTTCGAAATAAATTATTTCAATTTCGATTTCCAACCTATGTAGAAAAACACCAGTCTGAGATGCAGTTTGTTATTTACCGTTTTTTCCGACTGTTTGGTCGTAATATAAAATGAAGTTTGAGCAACGGCTAAATGTCATAAGTTTACGCGTAAACGAAGTCAACATTGGTGACTTGGGATTAAAACGCCTGAAAACAGTATGTTCTCGACGCTAGTAGGTACGTATCTTGTATGAATAAGAATTCAGCCGCTATAATTATTGTTGTTTTCTTCGCTTATTTTTTTATATTTCCGCATAACTTTTTGATATAACCCGCATTTGAAAACTCTTGTATATTGAGTCGCATTTGAATATTTCCGCTTTCGCTATTGTTTTGTGTTTATTCAACACCGCATTTTGAACACCAAAAGTTGGAGTAGACTTCCCGCAGCCAAGGGTCCCTGTGAAGAGCTGGGATTTAGGAGCAGAGATAACTTCTCTTCACCACCACTGAGACGATCATTTTGGTAAGTCATCACTGTTGACCGCAAATTTAATATTTTTATTATATTCATACATTTCGCTGTTGCTCCAGCTTCATTACGCGATAATACAGTCCACATTTCTCTCAAATAAAATGAGCTATCGGACGTAACATTGGTCCTTTATCGAGCCGAATATTGAATTTTCTTTTCATTGATTTTGCTTAATTTCAGATTCATTAATTAATTTCTTGTTTATACGCATATTTTTTACATTCACGCATCTGAATTCGACGAACGCAAAAAAATCGCTTATCGTAATCGACACATTGTTCGAATTTCAATACTCTGCACTCAACGCATATAAAGTGACATCGTTTATGCATATTCTTTTGAAATCGTAATTCTTCGTAATAATTACTGATCGCTATTATTGAATTTAATTTATTCGATATATTACGCATTTTTACACTATTGTTTTCATTAAAAATTAAATAGTTTCTTAAAATTTCTCTATTCAATCCGAAAATGACGGATTTCAAACTGAAAAGGGCTAAGTTCATAAGAACTTCTTGTATAGTTGAACTGACTTCACTTCTTGATTTGGCTAATAAAGCAGTTTCGGATGTGTCACTTAGAACCTCCTTC
Organism: Propylea japonica; assembly: GCA_013421045.1. NCBI lineage: Eukaryota > Metazoa > Arthropoda > Insecta > Coleoptera > Coccinellidae > Propylea > Propylea japonica. The sequence continues at coordinate 54,973,253 of CM024246.1, forward strand.
AGAATTCGATTCACTGAAATCGATGAAGTTCGTGAAGAATTTAACAAGCAACATCAGACAGTGACTAGTATTCTTTTACAAAGTGATGATGCTGATCTGACTTTGGAAGAGTCTATCAGAAGTGACTTTCAGAACAGTTACTTTTCCGCTAAAACAATTTATACACAATTGTTCGATCCAAATGGGGAATCTTTGAATATTTCTGCGCAATCTGTTTTGTCTCGGAAGCAAAGTCTAGCAACTTGCTCACCTAATAATTCTACGCCTAATGTTCGTCTTCCACAAATAGAAATAAAAAAATTCAGAGGAGATTACACGCAATTTGTGACATATCTTGATGTATTCGATGCTTTAGTTCATAACAATTCTTCGCTAACAGAAATTGAAAAATTTAACTATTTGATTTCTTCTTTGGAAGGACCCCCTTTGTCCTTAGTTCGCACATTACCTATGACTTCGCAAAACTACCAAATTGCATATGATTCACTTATTAATCGTTTTTCTAATGAGAGGTTGAGAGCTCAAGCTCATTGGAACGCAATTGAACAGACGCCTAGAGTCAATTGTAATAATCATACCGCACTTCGTAAATTAATAAATACGTTTACTGAAAATTTGGCGGCTTTGAAGAATATGAATTTTCCGGTTGAGTCTTGGGATTTTATCATGTTCATGCTTTTGATAAAACGCCTAGATAACGCTACTGTAGCGCGTTTCGAACTCGAACATGGTTCATCCTCAATCCCAGAATTCAAAACATTAATTGAATTTCTTAATAAATATTGCACTGCAATGGATACCGTCGGAACATCTCATACTCCAAATAGTACATATAAATCTTCTGTTCAAAATAAATCTTTTTCTAATGTAAAACAACGGATTGATACCTATTTCACTAATGATAATAAAAACCAACGCTCAAAAATATTCCTGTTTGTTCACTTTGTAAACAAGATCATATGTTGCATTCCTGTTCGCAGTTTTTGGAAAAAACACCTAAAGAACGTCATGCGTTTGCTAAGCAAAAACACTTATGTTTTAATTGTTTGAGCTGTATTCATGATTTGAGATCATGTAAGTCAGTAACCACTTGTCGAAAATGTCATGACAGACATCACACGCTACTACACCTGGCTCAATCTTCCGATAAATCTCCTGTTGATTCAGAGGATTTAACTTCTAGTTCTGCTAACGGAGCAGTCTTAACAGCGGCTGCGGGTATTTGCCGAAAGTCATCCACAGTACTTTTATCCACGGCTTTAATAGAAGTACGAGATAATTTTGGAGAATTTCATGTATTCCGTTGTTTAATAGATAGCGGATCTATGTCTTCTTTCATCAGCAGGAAAGCTGCGAATTTGTTAGGTTTACCTCGCCACAGGGTTGATGTCGAAGTAAAAGGTCTGAGTTCCATGAGAACTAACACAACACATGGTTCATTAACTTTGATGTTTCGCCCATTACAATTGAAGGAACCACTTATTTTGACAGACGCAATTGTTTTAGATCAGGTTTGTGACAGGGTACCTGCTCATCCGGTTCCTGAGTCTGCTTGGTCTCATTTAACTCATCTGAAATTGGCTGATGAGAGGTTTTATATGCCAGGCACCATTGATATTTTATTAGGCGCAGATGTGTTTTCAAAAATTTTATTGCCTGGACAAATCATAGGAAAGTCCGGTCAGCTTGACGCGATTCAATCTGTTCTTGGGTACATTTTGATGGGTAAATTTGAAATCAATCAGAACGCACCTATTTCCACATTTTTTGTTTCATGCTCAGAATTTTTGTCTGACATTTCTTTACAAAAATTTTGGGAACTTGATTCTGTTCCTTCAATAGAACCGTTATCAACGGATGACAAATTATGTGATCAAATATTTTCAGATCAACACTACCGTGATGATCAGGGTCGTTACGTCGTATCACTTCCATTCCGAAATATTTTACCCGAATTCAAGGGAATGCGTGAACTAGCGCTAACTCGTTTCTTTTGTCTTGAACGCAGGCTTATCAAGAAGCCAGATTTATACAAACTTTATGTTGAATTCATGCGAGATTATATAGAATCAGATCATATGGAACTTGTTCCTCGCAACTCTATTCATTCAAATTCGTTTTACCTTCCCCATCACTGCGTTGTTAAAACCCAAAATAATGTAACGAAAATAAGAGTAGTATTCAATGCTTCCGCAAAATCTCCTCAGCCAGAACAAGGCTCACTAAATGATCATCTACTCACAGGTAGAAAACTACAGAAAGATATTATTTCAATTTTAATACGCTTTCGTTTGCATGAATACACTGTTTGTGCCGACATTCGGCAGATGTATCGTATGATCCGCATAAAACCAGAACACGCTGACTATCAGCGTATAGTTTGGAGATTCTCTGTTGATGAGGATCCTCAGGATTACCGTCTGTTGACGGTCACTTATGGTGTTAACAGTGCACCATACCTTGCATTGCGAACCCTTGTTCAATTAGCCACAGATGAAGGTGCCAATTTTCCTCTTGCATCAAAGGCGTTGCTTGAGGATACATATGTGGACGATGTTGTCAGTGGAAGCTCCACATTGGAAGGTGCCAAATCCTTGATTAACGAATTGGTTAATCTTCTCAAAAAAGGTAATTTTGAATTGAGGAAATTTTCCTCCAATAGTCCATCAATACTATCTGATATACCGTCCTCTCATCTGTCAGTCGATCCACGCTCTTTTGATAAACATGATGAATGCACTTCTCTTAAGGTCTTAGGTTTACAGTGGGATCCACCACAAGATTGCTTTCGTTTTAATGTAGAAATCCCTGATAACTTCTCAACGAAACGTAATTTACTTTCGCAAATAGCTCGCATTTATGACCCAATAGGTTTTCTCGCACCTGTAACATTTCTCCTTAAGCATCTTATGCAAAGAGTTTGGTCGTCAGGTGTTGCTTGGGACGATGAGCTCCCTGCAGATATTGCTAGGGTCTTGGATGCTTTCAAATCTGATATTTCGAGTTTATCTTCAATTAAGATTCCTCGTAAACTCCTCACGCCTTTAGCAGAATCCTATGAACTTCTAGGATTTTGTGACGCCTCAGAAAGAGGTTATTGCGCAGTTGTTTATATACGCATAAAAATGAAAAATTCTGAACTTATTAAATTTGTATGCGCCAAAACTAAGGTTTCCCCCCTCAAACGCATCACCATTCCACGCCTTGAGCTCTGCGGTGCAGTATTGTTGGCAAATCTTCTTTCGTTTTGCCTCAATACTTTCCATACTTCCTTAAGTTTGGAAAATGTATTTGCGTTCACTGATTCTCAAATTACCCTTGATTGGGTCAAGGGAGCGCCGCATCGATGGCCTACCTTTGTTTCGAACAGGGTAGCCCATATACAAGACAAGATACCCAGTGCTTCTTGGCACCATATCGAGTCACAAAATAACCCGGCTGATCCTGGGTCTAGAGGCTTACTTCCATCAGAGTTTGCTTCTCAATCCATATGGTTCAATGGACCACCAAAGTTGCCCATATCACTCAAACACTGTCCTTCGACTTCCGTTTGTGACAGAACCGCTCATTTAGAAGTGAATAATTTCTTCTCAAACTTTCCAGATAACTCTTCTAATAGTGTAATATTTTCTTTACTTGAAAATATATCATCTTTGAATAGAATTCAAAGGATACTTTCATATGTACTTCGCTTTATAAATAATACAAAAAAAGTACAAAACGCTCCGGAAATATTTCGCTCATTGAATTGAACGAAGCTTTGCTTTACTTGGTCAAAGCGACGCAACAACAATCATTTTCCGCTGAACTTAAAAGGAAAACGTTTCCCAAATATTTTAAAAAATTGAATATTTTTCGAGATAAAATGGCATATTAAGGGTCGGTGGTAGAATCGAATCATCTTCTTTAACATTTGAATCGAAACATCCTATGCTCTTACCCAAAAAGAGTACTTTGACTTTTCTGGTCATCGACATGTATCACAAGAAATATCTACATGCCGGTCTACGCACAGTTAGATTTCTTATAGCCCAAAGATTTTGGATTCTTAGTGGTAAAAAAGCCATATCTTCAGTAATCAACAAATGTATTAAATGCTTCAAAATGCGACCCAACGCTTATCACCCCCCGATGGGTGCACTTCCTTCATCACGAATCTCTCAAGTTAAACCATTCAGTAGTAGTGGAGTGGACTTCGCAGGTCCATATTCTATAACATTTAGTCGTCATAGAGGTGTTAAAACTACAAAATCTTATATTTGTTTATTTGTATGTTTCGCTACAAAAGCTCTCCATTTAGAATTGGCTACTGATTTGTCCACGGAGACTTTTTTAGCTGCTCTCCAACGCTTTATCGCCCGTCGAGGAAGAGTGAGTCACTTGTACTCTGACTGTGGTACCAATTTTCTTGGTGCAAGTCGGGAATTGAACAAGTTGATGAAACAGGCGGCTGAACAGGAAAATATCTTGTGGCACTTTAATCCACCTTCAGCTCCCCATATGGGTGGTTTATGGGAGGCGGGAGTCAAGTCCGTCAAAACTCATTTGACTCGAGTTATAGGTGCTCAAATCCTCACCTACGAGGAATTTTATACAGTTCTATGCCTAATTGAGGCTATTTTGAACTCGCGACCTCTGGAAGCCTTATCTTCAGATCCTGAGGATGTATCCGCACTTTCACCTGGTCATTTTCTCACCCTTGAACCTCTGAATGCCCTTCCCTATCCTGATATCTCCCAACTCCCTTTGAATCGTCTGAGCCGTTGGCAATCCCTCCAGCGTATTCAGCAGGATTTTTGGAAGCGATGGCATCGTGAATATTTACATACGTTGCAGCAACGCTGCAAATGGTTTTCATCTGATGAAAATCCGCCCAAAATTGGTCACTTAGTTCTCATTAAGGATGAGAGGCTTCCGCCTTGTCAGTGGGCACTTGGAAGAATTCTGACATTGTCGAATGCGCCCGACGGAAATTGCCGTGTTGCTACCGTCAAAACCAAAAGTGGCGTCCTAATGAGACCTGTTGTAAAATTATGTTCCCTACCAATTGAAACTTGAACAAAGTTCATTAGTTGTAAACTTGATTCATCCTTTAATATATAATTCAATATAGATTTTCTTATATAGTTTATAGATTAAAAATAGTTATTTTTTTTTTTTCATTGAAAGCGCGTATTCAATCCATCTACCTATAACCAATGTTACAATTTCACCGATTTTAACTTATTTTGTCACTTTTCGTGGCCGGAGAATGTTTGGTCGTAATATAAAATGAAGTTTGAGCAACGGCTAAATGTCATAAGCTTACGCGTAAACGAAGTCAACATTGGTGACTTGAGATTAAAACGCCTGAAAACAGTATGTTCTCGACGCTAGTACGTATCTTGTATGAATAAGAATTCAGCCGCTATAATTATTGTTGTTTTCTTCGCTTATTTTTTGATATTTCCGCATAACTTTTTGATATAACCCGCATTTGAAAACTCTTGTATATTGAGTCGCATTTGAATATTTCCGCTTTCGCTATTGTTTTGTGTTTATTCAACACCGCATTTTGAACACCAAAAGTTGGAGTAGACTTCCCGCAGCCAAGGTCCCTGTGAAGAGCTGGGATTTAGGAGCAGAGATAACTTCACCACCACTGAGACGATCATTTTGGTAAGTCATCACTGTTGACCGCAAATTTAATATTTTTATTATATTCATACATTTCGCTGTTGCTCCAGCTTCATTACGCGATAATACAGTCCACATTTCTCTCAAATAAAACTGAGCTATCGGACGTAACACCGACACATGCTCGTGTTTTTCGGAGGTTGGGAATTGATAAGGAAATTGTCCGCCGTTTTAATTCCGATTGTGACCGAATATTCCGAATTTTCTCGAAACCGAAAATGGAGTTTTGTCAAAAGTGGCCAATTCGAGAGCACCGTTTTAACCCCGCCGCCGAATATTCTGGAATTTTGACGCATGTCTTGGTTGGGGGGGACATGCCGTTAAAACCAAAATTTGCCCGAAAATTTATTATTCAGCTCCGAGTTTCGTGTCACTTATGGTAGTTTCCGTTTCTTTCTTTGCATCAAAGTTAAATTCTTTTTCTTAACTTTGGTCAGTTAGACTTGCAAGTAAAGTTAATTTTTGAAAGTGAATAGACTACTTTCTAAAATCGTTTTCGTTAAGTCTTACACGACAGAATTCCGTTTAATTATTCTGTTCACAGATAGTGTCTCCAGTAAAAAAAAAATTTATTTTCCGTTTCCGTCCGTCCCCAGGGCACTAGGTGAGGTGTGGTTGGCTATTGCGGCTTAAGCTCGACTGGCAACCCTCCTGAACTGGTGCAAGGGTGTGACCCGACCTGTTGATATTATTTTTTTTATTTCCGTTTCTGTCCGTACCCAGGGCACTAGGTGAGGTGTGGTTGGCTATTGTGGCTTAAGCACGACTGGCAACCCTCCTAAACTGGGGCAAGTTTGTGATCCGACCTGTTGATATTATTTTTTTTATTTCCGTTTTCGTCTGTCCCCAGGGCACTAGGTGAGGTGTGGGTGGCTATTGCGGCTTAAACACGCCTAAACTGGTGCAAGGGTGTGACCCGAACTGTTGATATTATTTTTCATTTTTATTTTCCGTTCCCGTCCGTCCCCAGGGCACTAGGTGAGGTGTGGTTGGCTATTGCGGCTTAAGCACGACTGGCAACCCTCCTAAACTGGTGCAAGGGTGTGACCTGACCTGTTCTAATTTTTTTTTTATTTTTATTTTTATTTGAATTATTTTTTCTGTTCCGAACAACTTTTTATCTGTAGATACAAGGAAAAGTTTCTATCGTGTACGTAGTAGAACACAGTAAGGTGCCCGTGGTTTTTAGACAGCCAACCGATAATTCCGATTACCGATTACCTGTTTAAGTGTATGCTCTTCTTGCTGTAGAAATATCTCTGTTTCTATGTGTAGTTATTTTACCTGCTCTTATCGCTTACTTTACATTGCTCTCACCGCTTATTTTTTTTTGCATTGCTCTCACCGCTTATTTCACCTGCTCTCACCGCTTGTATCACCTGCTCAGTTTGCTCACCGCTAAATATCGCTTGTTATTTTGAATTTCAAGTTCAGATGCAGTTTGTTATTTACCGTTTTTTTCGACACATGCTCGTGTTTTTCGGAGGTTGGGAATTTGATAAGGAAATTGTCCGCCGTTTTAATTCCGATTGTTACCGAATATTCCGGATTTTCTCGAAACCGAAAATGGAGTTTTGTCAAAAGTGGCCATTCCGAGAGCACCGTTTTAACCCCGCCGCCGAATTTTCTGGAATTTTGACGCATGTCTTGGTCGGGGGGGACATGCCGTTAAAACTAAAATTTGCCCGAAAATTTATTATTCAGCTCCGAGTTTCGTGTCACTTATGGTAGTTTCCCTTTCTTTCTTTGCATCAAAGTTAAATTATTTTTCTTAACTTTGGTCAGTTAGACTTGCTATTGCATTATTTTTCATTTTTTATTTTCCGTTCCCGTCCGTCCCCAGGGCACTAGGTGAGGTGTGGTTGGCTATTGCGGCTTAAGCACGACTGGCAACCCTCCTAAACTGGTGCAGGGGTGTGACCTGACCTGTTATAATTTTTTTGTATTTTTTATTTTTATTTTGAATTATTTTTTCTGTTCCGAACAACTTTTTATCTGTAGATACAAAGAAAAGTTTCTATCGTTTACGTAGTAGAACACAGTAAGGTGCCCGTGGTTTTTAGACAGCCAACCGATAATTCCGATTACCGATTACCTGTTTAAGTGTATGCTCTTCCTGCTGTAGAAATATCTCTGTTTCTATGTGTAGTTATTTTACCTGCTCTTACCGCTTACTTTACATTGCTCTCACCGCTTATTTTTACCTGCTCTCACCGCTTATTTTTTTGCATTGCTCTCACCGCTTATTTCACCTGTTCTGACCGCTTGTATCACCTGCTCACCGCTAAATACCGCTTGTTATTTTGAATTTCAAGTTGAAAGAACAACAGTGATACGTGTCTTTTTTTTAAATTAATTTTTTATTTTTTTTTTGTATTCTGGAATATTTATTTATTTTGTTTATTGTGGATATAAACTGTATATATTGTGAATAAATTTGTATATATTTTCTGTGTGTTTCTTTACCCTGAAGGTGAGCAGACTTGATACTTGTTGGTTATTTGATAGAATTTTGTAACCAAAATGCGGGTACGTACACAAATTGTGATTGGACCGTTTATATTTCTAATTGAAAAATCAGAAAGCTTCACAATGGTCAACGATGAAGAAGTGAATATGTTTCCAATAGATAGCATGATAGACCTACAAATGTTGGAGAATGATCTATCTGAAAATATTTTTAAAAAAAAATTTTTGTCCATCTAACAAGATCGGTTGGTTTTGTCATGCCTTATAAGGCTACTTGTTACAAATTGGTAAGTGTAATGTTCATAAAGCAATTGTTAACAAATGATTCTTGGGCTGGCATGAGCCGAACCGTCGAAAAAAACATTCAATAAACTCACTAGGACATTGGATATATTTTTCAAGGTGATATATAAATCCGACAACTCCTATCCGGCAAGAGCTTCTTCAGGGACTTAATTCTCAAACACAGCAGTACTCGCTCGAGGTTAAGCAAAAAGAACATGCCGGTATAGACTGAAGGAAATGCCTATAGTCTTGACGACAATTACGGAGTTTACACAATTCAAGAGAATGGTGATCTAAAAAAAGAGGTACTGTTTTAATTTTTTTTAAGTTTAGTATGTTTATCTGTGATATTCATGTGATTGATAAGAAGAAAATTTCATTTTTTCATGTTGAACAAATGAAATTTTAGTTTCTGGAACAAACTGTTATGGGGATACATATAAAACAAAACAAAATTGAGAACTTTCGCTTTTATTTTCAATATCAGCAGTTCATAACTTCATTAAATAAATCTAAAGAATGAATGAGTGGAAAAAAACTAATTAATCTTTATAATTCATGCTGACCAATTTGCACTTTATGTATTTTTCAGTGTAACGTTGTTATTTTTGACATTGTCGTGGAATGTAGTTTTGCCATCTTTTTCTAGAAATTATTGGTTAGTAAACTTGTTGGTATGGTTCATTTTCTGGATTTCCTCGTTGTTGTAATTATTCGCTTCGTTTACCTACCTTTTCGAATTGTTTTCCCTCAGAGAACGGTTTGTTTATTATTTGAAAATTGTGAGGTTAATGTTGTTTGTCATTTTGGTTAGTTCATTATTATTTGGCCTCAGTAAAGTACTTCGGAAAATTGTGGAAGAATTATAGAAATGGATTTATAGAGACCCTCCTCTGGTATAAACTGCGTAGATTGTCGGTACCGTATTAATTCCTATATATTTTGGTTTTTGATGTGTTTTTTTTTCTTCTTCTTCGCTGTGACAACCATGACAACTGATAGGCTCTGTGAACCTTGGGTTTCTGGAAATTTCTGTGCGACTGTCAGGGCGGACATTTGGATACGAGGTTCCTTGTGTGGAAGGTTTAGGCGTTTTCAAGGAGAATTATGAATCTGGATTCATCCTCGTTGTGAGGGATTATATCTTCGAGCGTCATTGTTCCCTGAGAAGTATTTTGGAATATTTTGGGAAATACAGACTTTTCCACATGGAGTCCGTACAGAATCTATCTTGCACCTCTAGGTATGCATACATTTTCTACCTTGAACCAGTTGTCTTACCATCTTCTTTATAGGTCGTTGTGTAGCGAATATTATTGGAATTATTTCGAACCAATTCTCGACTGAATTGGAGGTTGAACCTATCTCCCTCGAACAACAGAGGTAACTAAGATATCCTTTTATAACCTATGAACCGTTTCTTATAGTATTTTGTTAGGGTCCACGTATCTGGCAGTATTCCACGTATCTGGGTGTACCTGAGTTCCATGTGACAGGTGTTGAGTACAGTTTCCATGTACCTGGCGTTATTGGGGGTAACCTGTCAGTTATTCCACGTTCCTGGCATGTCTTCTTGGCTGAATTATGTATGTACCTGTCAGTTAGAGGTACTCACGAACCTGCCAGTTAGAGGTATCGATTGGCATCCCCTTGCCTGTTATCTTGGAGCTATCTACGTTCTGGTGTATTTTGTGGAGGTAACCAGTGTGTAGCACTGGCTTTAATATGGTAAATTGTTGGCTTTTTATTGTGATAATTTGTGATATTGTTTTGTAAGGTAATGTTATATATATAGTTGTGAGCAATTATAATGAGGTGCACTTCATAAGTTGCGTTGGGTACCAACCAGGGTGCTCGTGTATCACTTCAGGATTTTGTGATAAGATAATTGATTGTTGTTCCCTTCAGGAACCAGTGTTTATGTAAAGTAGTTGTTGACTTAGGTCGGTTAGGATTTCGTGATAGGATGATTGCTTGGTGTTCCCTTCAGGAACCATTGTTCATGTAAAGTAGTTATGGACTTAGGTCGGTTTATATTGTTAGCTTAGATTATTGGTTCTTATTTGATTTAGTGTTTATTAGTGAGTTTTCCTTCTGACTACCCCGTGGGGGATAATCTTTATTCGTATTGTATCAACCACTGCACATATATTTTTATTTTTGTTAATAAATTATTGTGACTTGAATTTTGAGGGATTTTTGTTATCTGTTACTCTGGTAGAGGAGTAAGCAGTTCATTTAACTTGAGTAGGCAGGCATTACTCTACCTGGCGCCCAGTTTATTCTATCATATATAACTCACTCCCTTCTCCACTGAGTGTGGTCGCGAGCCTATTGCATTGAAACCGGCTTTCCCCAAAGTCAACGTTTCAAATTGGCGCCCAACGTGGGGCCCATAGTCAATGACAACTGACATGCAGCGGTTGATCGGTGCTTTTGTGGTATTCTTTTGTTTTTTTCTCTTCCCTATCATGTAATTGAACTATGTTCGTAGCGTCTTTGTAGCGTCGGTATTGTTTTATGGATTAGTTTATCTGCAACGTATTTTCAGTCTGGTTTTATTGTTGATTAATTATTTGAAGTGGTCCATTGGGTTGTTGCTTCGCCTGATGTGTTTCTAGTTTTCGTGGTAGATTTTTCCTTTAAGCTGCGTTGCATTAGTTCGGTCAATTTTGTTATTATCAGTTAGTAAGTTGGTTAGTTTTATGTCTCTGTTGAGTAGTGTTCGAAGTTTTTTTTCCTCTCGGTCTAGATCATTTATTGTGAATGGTGTTTTTGGTGATGAATAGATCAAGTGTGGATGTGGTTACATTATTTGGGTAGTAGGTGAATGAGTTATGGGGCAGAGGATGGCTGTCCCTTGCCTTGAGCATAAATTGACTAGGGTGGTCACTACCCCCATTCAGTGGCTGAAGTACAACCAACATCGTTTGTATTTTCAGTTCCACGGTAGTAACATAGCTACATTTCATCCTCTGTAATTGGTGACGAGGTTAAGTATATTGTATTAAAGTGTGACTTTGATTCCCCGATTTCGATATTTTCTTTGGTGGTTTTTTTTGTGACATTTCTGTTTAGGACTATTTGCCATGTGTGGCGATTGTTGTGGCTCCTGTATGGAGGATTAATTGTCTCGACTTGGAATGTCGATATGAGGTGAATTTTGTAGTTTCCGATTTTTTGACTTATATACCTTAATATGGTAACTCCCTTGTGGAGGATTATGGATTTTTCGATCTTTGACTTGTTTTCCTTAATGGTAACTCCCTTGTGGAGGATTATGGATTCTTGATTTTGACTTTTGTGATTTTTGTGGCTCCTGTATGGAGGATTAGGTACCTCGACTTTGAGTGTCGAGTTTGTTGTGTTATCCGATTTTTGACTTATATATCTTAATGCGGTGACTCCCGTGTGGAGGATTTGGGATTTTTTTTTTCTCGGTTTTGACTTATCGGTATTTTAGGTACCCCTATTGTGATTTTTGTGGCTCCTGAATGGAGGATTAGGTATCTCGATATGAACATGACTTTGGTGTTTTCCCGATTTGTGATTTATATTTCTGGACTCTACTATTCACCCTACTATTTACCCCTATTGTGACCTTTTTCTTTTTTGTTGTTTTGTATGTTTTGTGTTGATTCCGAGACTGCCTGGATGGCAGAACCATTAACCGGAAAAAAATGGACCTTCAGTCATTTTTTTTTTTTTTAAAGTAAGGGGGGAATTGTAACGTTGTTATTTTTGACTTTGTCGTGGAATGTAGTTTTGCCATCTTTTTCTAGAAATTATTGGTTAGTAAACTTGTTGGTATGGTTCATTTTCTGGATTTCCTCGTTGTTGTAATTATTCGCTTCGTTTACCTACCTTTTCGAATTGTTTTCCCTCAGAGAACGGTTTGTTTATTATTTGAAAATTGTGAGGTTAATGTTGTTTGTCATTTTTGGTTAGTTCATTATTATTTGGCCTCAGTAAAGTACTTCGGAAAATTGTGGAAGAATTATAGAAATGGATTTATAGAGACCCTCCTCTGGTATAAACTGCGTAGATTGTCGGTACCTTATTAATTCCTATATATTTTGGTTTTTGATGTGTTTTTTTTTCTTCTTCTTCGCTGTGACAACCATGACAACTGATAGGCTCTGTGAACCTTGGGTTTCTGGATATTTCTGTGCGACTGTCAGGGCGGACATTTTGGATACGAGGTTCCTTGTGTGGAAGGTTTAGGCGTTTTCAAGGAGAATTATGAATCTGGATTCATCCTCGTTGTGAGGGATTATATCTTCGAGCGTCATTGTTCCCTGAGAAGTATTTTGGAATATTTTGGGAAATACAGACTTTTCCACATGGAGTCCGTACAGAATCTATCTTGCACCTCTAGGTATGCATACATTTTCTACCTTGAACCAGTTGTCTTACCATCTTCTTTATAGGTCGTTGTGTAGCGAATATTATTGGAATTATTTCGAACCAATTCTCGACTGAATTGGAGGTTGAACCTATCTCCCTCGAACAACAGAGGTAACTAAGATATCCTTTTATAACCTATGAACCGTTTCTTATAGTATTTTGTTAGGGTCCACGTATCTGGCAGTATTCCACGTATCTGGGTGTACCTGAGTTCCATGTGACAGGTGTTGAGTACAGTTTCCATGTACCTGGCGTTATTGGGGGTAACCTGTCAGTTATTCCACGTTCCTGGCATGTCTTCTTGGCTGAATTATGTATGTACCTGTCAGTTAGAGGTACTCACGAACCTGCCAGTTAGAGGTATCGATTGGCATCCCTTGCCTGTTATCTTGGAGCTATCTACGTTCTGGTGTATTTTGTGGAGGTAACCAGTGTGTAGCACTGGCTTTAATATGGTAAATTGTTGGCTTTTTATTGTGATAATTTGTGATATTGTTTTGTAAGGTAATGTTATATATATAGTTGTGAGCAATTATAATGAGGTGCACTTCATAAGTTGCGTTGGGTACCAACCAGGGTGCTCGTGTATCACTTCAGGATTTTGTGATAAGATAATTGATTGTTGTTCCCTTCAGGAACCAGTGTTTATGTAAAGTAGTTGTTGACTTAGGTCGGTTAGGATTTCGTGATGGGATGATTGCTCGGTGTTCCCTTCAGGAACCATTGTTCATGTAAAGTAGTTATGGACTTAGGTCGGTTTATATTGTTAGCTTAGATTATTGGTCCTTATTGATTTAGTGTTTATTAGTGAGTTTTCCTTCTGACTACCCGTGGGGGATAATCTTTATTCGTATTGTATCAACCACTGCACATATATTTTTATTTTTGTTAATAAATTATTGTGACTTGAATTTTGAGGGATTTTTGTTATCTGTTACTCTGGTAGAGGAGTAAGCAGTTCATTTAACTTGAGTAGGCAGGCATTACTCTACCTGGCGCCCAGTTTATTCTATCATATATAACTCACTCCCTTCTCCACTGAGTGTGGTCGCGAGCCTATTGCATTGAAACCGGCTTTCCCCAAAGTCAACGTTTCATCAGTTATGACTTTATTCTCATTCAAAATTTCCCTACAAGAATATATATTTACATAAGAGGAAGGGAAAGGGTAGTTGAAAAAATCAGATACTTTCCTTATTTTAGACCCATTAAAGTTCAATCCATTGTTGGTTCTATGAACAGATTTCATTTTCATTATTTTGTCGCTTTTAGTAAATATCCATTGATCTGTTTTAAAAAAAACTTTTTTGATTGCTGTGTCAACACCTGCTGGTTTTTGATCTGGGTTTGAAATTTCACTTTGTAATGATAATAATTGGTGGTGAATTTACATTATGAATTTTGGATTCATATGCAATCTTAGCTTTTTGTGCTAAAGGCTGGATTCACTTTTTAAACGGTTTTTCATCATACTCAATTTGTTTTCGAAGGGATATGAACTGAGTTTTCTAGTGGTTCAAAACGTTCAACATCTTCCACTATATGACGCAGATCATGAATGTTGCTGCTTATTGAATGTATACCTACCATAAATATTAACAAAACCTTAAATATACTATTTAAACATTTTTTCAGCTAAAGCAAGTTTAGTAGAAAAACATCAACTTGTGCATAGGAGAACTGCGCAAGAAAATAATAAAGAATGGTTATACAACTCAGTAGGCAGATCATCTTTCAGAATGACAGGTCCCAAATAGTGTAAAAAAGTTCTGCACTCAACACCTTTCCAGAAAGCTAGACAACGGAGGCTTCTCACTGATCGATTGATTTCATTGGGAATTGGTTTATATGATTTCTCGAGCCATAAATATGTAACATCGATTTGGTGATTAAAAATTTGATCCGACTTTCTTTACAACCATGAACCCAAAGGTTGAGACATCTTTCAGTTACTCCCAAATGTATTAGATGTGAAGAATCTGTATTATGACAGCCTTATCATATCAATGGGAAGGTGTTTAGGATTGTAATAAATTGTATTTTGGGCCCACCTGTACATCTAAATGTCTTTTGTTACGATTCGAAAGTTTACCGTCTGTGCGCCTGAGTTGAGATATCTAATCTCAACATGTGTGCTAGCCGAGATTAAGAAATAAGAATTGTTCTGCTGTTGTTGTTCGAGCCAATTGACTTAATAAACCAAATTTGCTTGATTTATTCTGTTTAATACCAAAACCGAATACAGTTCACTGCTCTTTTTATAATATTGGACAAATTAAGTCCGTTGCTAACAGAAGGTGTTCTAGAGGTGAAATGATGAAATCTCCATTCCGATATTTTTGGTGATGATGTACATCAGTTTTTGCACGAAATCCTTCAGCAGTTTTCAACTCTGCTTGAGGAAAACTCATTCTTTTTTGTTGTTTAAAGTATTCACCTACTACTGTACATCTAAGCAACTATGGTAGGCATTAAAGGACATCACACCTGAAAAAAAAATTAAAGTAGCTGTGATAAATAATTTCGTAACAAATTCAGCACTTTACAGGTCAATATACTCGCATTTAATGAAGCTGCGGGCTGGAGTATCACAGATGAAATTATCTATTTTAATTGTATATTTTTTGTTGTTAATCTGAATACCCAACTTCAATAGATCTAGCAGTTCATTAACAAAATTTTGGAGAAACTCTTCTACAGATGGAGGTTTACCGTCGCCGGAGAATATTGCCACTATTTGTGGACGAAATTGATGTACATTTGTTACATTAATTAATATTGGCCAAAATTGACATTTGGAACTATTAGCAATAGGTAATCCATCTATATTAAAGCTTAAATTCAGTGTATTCGGTTCATGTTCTTCATGTTCGGATAAATTATTCTCAAAACCAGATAAGCAGTTTTCCAATCCATGATACCAAAAGTATCCATAACCCATTGTTTCTAGTGTACTTCTTTGGGAGTTTGCATCAAAATTCTACTGTCTTTAGGTAATCCAGTAATCCAGTTACTTGCACAAGAACGTGCCATTAGTTCTTCATCTTCAATGATTTCTTCAGCTCCTATAATGTTTTCCTCCACATATTGATCTCTTCCCCATCAAATGATTTATTCCATTCTTTTATTTATTCCCTTGGTCCGCATTATCAAAAATCTTTTCATCTTTATGATCAACAATTTGTTCATCCTCGTTAGTACCAATTTCTTTCCTTGACACTTCACATAATCTTTTTTTTTCCTGTAATACAAGGCTGTAGATTTGAAGGAGCGTCTCATTTTTCAATTTTCTTTGGTACAAATCGAAGATTATACAGTATAAAAATCTTTGGTACAAACAATAATTATAACAATAAGAATATCACAGATTAATAAAATAAAGTTTATTCATCTATGAAGAATATGAATAATAAATAAGGTTAGGTACAAAATCACAGAAGAGATTTCAGGGTTCATAGATTTATTAATCGAATTAAATCATCATTATTCATTGATGAACCCTGAAGTTATTTTGATTATCCCAGGGTTCCTAAATGAACCCTGGATTATCGATTATTCAGAGATTTTTTCCTGATCTTCGAATGATGGTGTTTAGGTTGATTATGATTATTGTAATGAACCCTGGATTATCGATTATTCAGAGATTTTTTCCTGATCTTCGAATGATGGTGTTTAGGTTGATTATGATTATTGTGAATAATATTCTTTGAACAATGTTGACATATCTAATGATAACATTTCAGAGGAATTTTTGTCACAATCATCGAAAGTTCAACTCTTCATTAAAAATTTCGAAAAATTATGTTCAATTCGGTGGTTGCCAAAATGACTACTATACAACGTTTCCCATTCAACTGCAAAATGTCAACCGCCTATAGTAAATTTCTTAAGGTCAGTTCTACGTCGGGATTACGTTTAACAAAACTGAAAATCAACTACTGGGTAACTAGTTGCTTCAACGGTGTTGCGACGACTAGCTCAACTATAGTCATGCCTAACGTCACGACTACGTTATCGAGGGTCTTCAAAGCGACGTTTCAATAACGACTCTTTTCTAAACCAACGACAACGTTAATTTTGGTGCATTATGTGGTTGTCGTCGATAAAATGCTACTTGGGAGATGTTTTACAAGAACTTCTGGGGAAAGCAGATCTCTAACCCTACTTATAGTATAGTACGCACTATTTAATTCACCACATAACAATTCAATATGTTTTGACCAGTTCGAATTACTATCAAGATAGATACCAAAAAATTTACAATTATCCTCGATATAACGATATAACATTAACTAAAAAGTTAACTACAAGTTTACGATTACTCTGTCATTGTTAAATAAATGCACTCAATGTTAATCATCAAGTTATTACTGCGACATCAGTCAACAAAGTTCTGTATAAGAAGTTCACACAATTCTGAAGCTCCTCTAATGTTGAAGCTGTTATTACTACCGAGGCATCATCAACGAATAAACTCATTGAGAAATTCCATATCAAAGATGGAATATACTGGCAGATCAATAATTGGGTGAACATCATTCGCAGATTAACAGGAAAATCATTTATGAAAAAAAAAATGAAAGGGGACCAAGGACGGAACCCTGTGGTACTCCTAGGCTCAAATCGTACTCAGCGGACAATGATCTGTCAACGCTTACAAATATAGACCTGAATTTGAGATAGCTGCGAAGCCAATCTAAAATTACACCTCGAAATCTGAGATTATTTCACTTTTCTATAATAAATTCATACATGAGAATATCAAAGCTCTGGAAGTCAAAGAATAGACCAGCTACATGACAACCGTTGTCATGATACTCATATATGTAATTTACAAAGTTGACTGATGCTGTCTGGGTAGAGCGAACTTTGAGAAAGCAAGATCCAGATATCTTTTTATCTTGCTATTTCAAAGTTCCGAAGGAACTTAGTAGAATGATCAATCCCTGGAAGATTCCGCTAGAGTTTTTCTCTCTCGGCTTTCTTCTTCTCCAGAAACTTCTTTTTATGGTAAGAGACAATTACACCTCCTCACTGGCTTTCTTACAGAACACTTGACCAAATATTCATATAATTACTCGATATTGTTCCTATCTTAGCAAACCCTCTTTCTTTTGTTTTTTGTGCTCAGGAGGTGTGAGGAAAGCATAATTACTTTCTCCGTAGCGGGCGTGCAATGCTACGGATTTGTGTGGGACTTCAACTCTCCAAAAACCGCCTTCTTCAGTGCAATAGCAGAGCGGGGGGACACCGACAACAACTATTATATTATGCGGCCCATACACAAGCTACTTTTTTTCGGCGTTCTGGCAGCTAGCGTCACCTCAAGCGACCAAACGCCTAAAAGTAGCCCGAAAAACGCTTGTGTATGTCTATCCGCTGCCACGGTGGCGAGTCGCCGAGCAGGACGCCAAGATCAAACGTGTTTGATTTTAGCGTCAAGATAGCCGGCGAAACTCATAAAAAACGCTTGTGTGTGCGTGAGAGAGTCTAGAATGGCAGATAATCATGCAAGATTTGCACATTCAGAAAAATTCATTATACAGGGTGACTGGTGACGTAAGGGACAACGGCTAACTGGAGATAGAGGACCTCAAACTGAATGAGGATTGAGGGTTTAAATGCCCCAAAGGCTATTAGTTTCAGAGATACAGGGTGTTTTTTGCAAAAGTGCTGAAACTATAAACTCCCATATCTTCGTCAATATGGCAAATTTTCCGCTGATATTTGGCAAGCTTGTTACTATACATATTCTCCATCAGATCGAGAAGAAAAAATTCTCAAAAATTGCAGGTCCGTATTCAAAAGTTTCAATTTCCGTGTCAGGTGAGAAATATCACTCGGTATATGAGATAAAAAAAATGGATTGAAAAAATGGAATCTGCAAAAAACACTGAGTAAAAATCTGTTTTTAGTTTGAATGGCACAAATTTTTATAGTTTTTATGATATGTTGAAAGTCGAATATTACAATTTATTCATATTGAATTCAAGAAACATACTATTCCTGATAGAAAAAAACACTGAATTCGAGATGCTTAAGTAATCCAGACGCATTTTGAATATTCCTTTACATCTAGAAATACTTTTTTATTAATTTTCTATCAATATTATGAAAATTTCAAAAAAACAATACAAATACAAAAAGAAGAACAGTAGCACATAAAAAAACAAATAAACAAATGCTCGATATGCGAGAGCCATTCCCCTCACATACTTATTGGCTCTTTTGAACAATTGAAGTACTTTTCATATCCACAAGATGAAAAATTATACTCTTGATAGAACAGAAACACTGGATTTCAGCTCGAGAAAAGTTTGACTTTCTTCTCAGAACCCCTGAACAATAATCCATCTGGTACTTATGTTTTCAACAAAATTATTCTTCAATGAAATAATGTACACATGTATACATTTTGAGGACTTATTTTCCTCTAATATGTACTTAGGTGTAGCAACTTCACCTTCTTTTGAGAAGCATATGAATTTCTTTAATGCAAACAGAATATTAGGGAAACAAGTGATTTTTCAGAATAAGGGGTTTATTATTCATTATAAATAAAATACATCCTACTACACAGAGTAGGCATATTTCAAAAAATGACGTTTATATTCATACATTCATTGGTTGTGAATTATTGGGAATTGTGTCGTTTGTTTATCTACTGAAAAATACCTTCAGTATTCACGAATGAAGAATATGTAGATGATACTTGTTTTTGGATTCATCAAAATGAACGGATATAATATTTGGTCTCAGAATAATCCTCATCTCAACAGAGAAAGAAATCATTAAAGTTTAAGAGAGCCAATAAATGCGTTGAAGCATATTGCTCTCATTTCGAGCATTTGCTTAGTTGTTTTTTTATGAATCATTGCATTATTTAATTGAAGAATGAATTTTGTTGAAAACATAAGTACCAGATAGATTAGTGTTCAGGGGTTCTGAGAAGAAAGTCAAACTTTTCTCGAGCTGAAATCTAGGGTTTCTGTTCTATCAAGAATATAATTTTTCATCTTGCGGATATGAAAAGTACTTAAATTGTTCAAAAGAGCCAATAGGCCGTATTTATAAAGAAGAGCATTTGCTTTTACTTGTAGAAATTAAAGCATTTACTTTACATTCTATCATAAACAAAAAAAAGACAAGGTTCGAACTTGAAGAAAAAGGTGTTGCTCTAAATTGAAAGGTTTCCCTTTTTTGGTATTCATAAACAGGAGCATTTGCTACAGAATTGAAGGATTTGCTTCGCAAAATAGGCATCTAGTCCGGGGTGGATTTTTATCATTTACTTCTTTCATTTATTGGCATTTAAAGGTGTTTCAGTTGGGGAGTGAGCTCGAGTGAGTGAGCGCATAATTTTTTAATTGGAATTTCCCATGGCGGATTTAGGGCATGTACGGTGTACGCGCTCGAAAAGTGTACAAAGAGAGACGTACTCCACGTGAAAGCGATAAAGTGTTCTTACGGTACATGGCCAATCCGGGTTTCCAGAGCGGTATAGCTGAGGAACTGGGATGTACACAGCCTACAGTTTCCAGAATTGTTGATACAACTCTTCGTCTCATTGTAGATAAGGCGGCTGACTGGATTAAGTTCCCATCGACCGAAAATGAAGTAATAGAAGCCAAAGTGAAATGGGCAGCGAAAAAAAAATTCCAACCGCAATAGGAGTTATCGACTGCACGCAATTGAAAAGCCGCGTTTATTTGGGGATGAATATGTTAACCGGAAAAATTATGCTAGTATCAATTTTTCCAATATTTCCGGGTATTGTTTTACCCTTTCTGCAATAAACTTGCATTCGCCGGTGTCTTGTGACTCTAATTGGGAGTCTGATAGTTCCTCGTCACTTGCCATCTTAACACAGCTCACTTAAAATAATCAAAACTTCGAGTACAACTCACCTTCCAAGTAGCAGCAAACACTCTATACTACTAATAACATAATCGATATCCTGATGTACCTGCAAGTTGCAACTTGTCGGCAACATATATAGTCCGTTCACGAAAGGTTGAGCCGTCGGTTGGCCATGATAATTTGACATATTCCACTGTGTATATTAAAATTTTAGGTTATGATGTTTATTTTCTTGTCAGATTGATGAGCAATGTTGTCAATATTGCATAGAGTTGTCTGATAACTCGCAAGCTCATCGGACGAGGCCGGGGTGTCAATTCTCGGGATTACTCGTTCATGAACGTATACGTTCGTGAGCAAGTAAAATCGAACGAAAAGTTCGAAGTAAGTTAATTTTTGAGCATATCTTCAATTACTAGTTCCGACGAACGTTTACATTCATTTCGGATGGATATAATTGCTTCAATTTCCAAAAATCCACGCTCAAAAAGTCGCGAACGTATACGTTCGTCGAACGAGTGATCCCGAGAATTGACACCCGGGTACATTCGGCAACATTGAATTTATTTTACGTTATGACAGCAAATACTGCCAACTTCAGATAAATAAAGAAACGCCTACTATGTGCTCAAGATTTCGTGAACGGAGTATAGGTAAAGTGCGTCGTACCCGTAAATTGCGCGTCTCTATACCTTTTCCTCTTTTCGTGAGGATTTGCTTGCAAAGAAAAGGAAAAGATTATGAATACCAAGTAAAGCAAAACCTTTTCCTTCTACCTTCTCCTTGGGACCTCTACCTTTTACTTCTACCTTTACCTTTGAAGGAAATACTTCATTTTATAAATACGGCCTATTAAGTGTGTGAGGTGAATGGCTGTCGCATATCGAGCATTTCTTCATTTGTTTTTTATGTGCTACTGTTCCTCTTTTTGTATTTTTATTGTTTTTTGAATTTTTCTCATAATATTGATAGAAAAGTTAATGAAAAAGTATTTCAAGATGTGAAGGAATATTCAAAATGCGTCAGGATTATTTAAGCATCTCAACTTCAGTGTTTTTTTCTATCAGGAATAGTAGGTTTCTTGAATTCAATATGAATAAATTGTAATATTCGAATTTCAACATATCATAAAAACTATAAAAAATTTGTGCCATTCAAACTAAAAACAGATTTTTACTCAGTGTTTTTTGCAGATTCCAATTTTCCAATTCAATTTCTTTATCTTATATACCGAGTGATATTTCTCACCTGACACAGAAATTGAAATTTTTGAATACGGACCTGCAATTTTTGAGAATTTTTTCTTCTTGATCTGATGGAGAATATGTATAGTAACAAGCTTGCCAAATATCAGCGAAAAATTTGCCATATTGACGAAGATATGGGAGTTACCACTTTTGCAAAAAACACCCTGTATCTCTGAAACTAATAGCCTAATGGGACATTTAAACCCTCAATGCTCATTCAGTTTGAGGTCCTCTATCTCCAGTTAGCCGTTGTCCCTTACGTCACCAGTCACCCTGTATATTCATTAATAGAACTATAAAAAAAAATATAAGTGTTGGTGGATGATTAAGAGCAAAAAATATTCGAACAGAACACTAAAGAATAAAGCCTACGAAGAATTGTTAGCTTTAGGTAAACAATACAGGGTGATTTTTTTAAGTGTTTCATTAGACGTTTTCGAGGAAGGAATTGTAATACAGATTCAAGATTTTGGATTTTCGTTTAAGAGTACATGAACTTCAATTGTAAAATATTTTCAAGAGAAATCTACTTCCGGTTTCACTGGAAACGAATATACCTTTGTTATTTCAAATGCAACACCCTGTATGTTTATACATATTCGAATTTTTCGTTCAATTCTACACTGATTTGATGTATCATATGTGCAACCACTCAAGCGGTTCTTGAATTATAGCCTGATTATCAATTTTTTGAAAAAAAGGTTGTCACAAATTAGTGTCCATATCTTCAAAAATCCTCATTACAAGAATTTCTTTTTGCGAAAGTGTAACAGAAGAAAGTAGGCTGATACTGTTTCTTGTATAACTTATGAGGAAATATTATACAGAATGTCTGAAAAAGGGCCCCAAAGTGAGCCTCAATAAAACTATAAAATCTCACTTTTTTCAAATGGCAACCCTATAATTTTGTAATTCCAATCGATGGCTCGTCAAAAACCAGTTAGGGTGTCCCGAACATTTCATGCCTCTAAAGTCAGTAGTTTTGTCGTTATTGAATAAAATTCGAATTTCATAATTGAATCAAGGTTTTTTAGTCTAATCATAGATTTATTAGGATAGAAGTTTTCAAGAAGGCTATGTCTGTTGATTTATAGTGTATTTTAGAGAACTGTCATTTTTACTTTTTTTATTAATCGGGCACTCTGCAAAATATGACTTACAGTAACAGTGATGTATTGAATATGTTCTTCATTTATGGTGAATGTAACAAAATATTAGAAAGGGCAGTCAGAACTTTTAACGAAAGAAATCCCCATTTACCACCTTTAACAAAATCGAAGTTCAGGAAGTACCGTTTATCCGTAGTGGAGGCATTAACCCAAAACGGAATCGTGTGAATACAGTAATAGATAATGAATGATCTCTTAGTTTAAAACTATCACAAAAATTTCATTCACAACAGGAAACTAAAACTATAATAAATTTTCAAAATGTTGACCGCCATACATTCATCAATTCTTCTACGAACTCAGTCAGTAAATGTGAATTTCGTTCGTTGAATTTCTAATTACCTTTTCTAGGAATTTGTTACATTTGCCGCAAATAAAGAACATACCCTTGATATATCATTCCAGTGAAATTATTATCATTGCATGTTTTGCTTGGTGCTTGATTTGTAGGAAAAAGTAAGAATGACAGTTCCTAACATAGCCTACTTCAATTCGACTTACTTCGATTTTAGAGGCATGAATGTTTGGGACACCATAACTGGTTTTGACGAGCAATCGATTGGAAATACAGAATTATGGGGTTGCCATTTGAAAAAAGTAAGATTTCATAGTTTTATTTAGGCTCACTTTGAGGCCGTTTTTCAGATACCCTGTATAATATTTTCTCATAAGTTTTACAAGAAACAGTATCAGCGTACTTTCTTTTGTTCCACTTGTGCAAAAACAAATTCTTGTAATGAGGGATTTTGAAGATATGGACACTTATTTGTGACAACCTTTTTTCCAAAAAAATTGATATTCAGGCTATAATTCAAGAACCGCTTGAGTGATTGCACATGTGATACATCAAATAATTGAAGAATGGAACGAAGAATTCGAACATGTATAAACATACAGGGTGTTGCATTTGAAATAACGAAGGTACATTCGTTTCCGGTGAAACCGGAAGTAGATTTCTCTTGAAAATATTTTACAATTGAAGTTCATGAACTCTTAAACGAAAATCCAAAATCTTGAATCTGTATTACAATTCCTTCCTCGAAAACGTCTAATGAAACACTTAAAAAAATCACCTTGTATAACGCTGAATGCGATATTGATTTTGTAAAGAAAAAATTAAAAAGCCTCCGAGAATCATTCCGTAAAGAATACAACTTATACGTACCTTTTCATTCATTAAGATTATAATACTGGCTGAGCGACATTTAAAACCTCTCTCGTCAGCGATCGGTGAGCTACTGAGACGCTTGTGTGTGGTCAAAATTGCACGAGCGTCTAGGACGCTCGTGCAATTTTACAGTTTGTTAAGTGGGCACTGCTAAGTCTCCAAGGCAATTGGAATTCTACAGCACATTCAAGCAGACCGGTATCTCCCCTCATTGGATTTGTTGTGTAATAGGAGGAGAAATCTTGCGATCGCATTAGGTCCCGCCGTTGTCTCACATTGTGAGGACTTGCGAGACTTCAGCTAAGCTAAGTTCCGAAGTTTCACCTGGCTTTTTTCACGGAACTGAAACAACAGGAATAAATCACTAGTTTATATCGGCACAAGGAACCAAAAGAAAAAAACTAATTATCCTTACAGCGACGTTTCGGAAACTTTTATTTCCCTCATCAGGCTACAAAATTGGAAAATACAATCAATTGAGCACTCAGAAAGAATCATAGGGAATACAAAAGTCAACAAATAAAAAATAACAATAGTAAGTAGGACAGAGGGAGGGACATTGGGACGCTACAGATATAATTAGCTGTATATTGGCTTTCAATATATTGATCAAATAATTTTTGTTGTTGACATCGATAAGTGATCTATCTATCACAATAGGCTTAGCGCTTTTCCACTAGTAGATAAATCAGATTTTGTTATTTTCCTAAGCATCAAAATTGTCCCGGTGTGCCCCTTGGCTAGGGTAGATTAGGACAATATAGGGGCAGATGTGGACAAAACAAATTTCTGTATTCAAAAAAGTATCAGTCATATTAATTTGGTGAATAAAGCTGGTACGATCTATCATAAATCGTATAAACAGTATGAAAAAATTAAACATCATGAAACACATAAACACAACATAATTCAGTTAACCCATTTGTGCCCATGGATGAAAATTTTCGAATTTTTTCATCAGAATTGGAACAGTATATATTTACAACTGTAAAAACATGAATATGATGAAATTTTGATGATCATGCTTGTTTTTTTCTATTTAAAGGTGTGTCCTCATATGAGGACGTTGGGCACATATGGGGTCTGAAGCAGTGGAAGAGGAAATATCGTATGCATAACAAAACATTTATTGTGTGGAATGAAATAACAGAAAATACTTCTCTATTATGAAAATATGTTAATTACATAATTTTGTATGGATATTCGAGAAATAGTTACGTTCTAGGCATAAACTTGTTCTGCACATTATACATTGCCAGCGAATTTTTTGATGACACTCTTTGCATCTCAATTTTTTATCCATTTTAGCTGATGCCCTGAAAAGCATAACTTTTCTGTTTACTTTCATATAGTAGGTAGCAGTTACAGTCTTGTCGAAAAATAATTGAAATAATTTCATCGGGTCATGATTACCTAAATCAAGTTTCTTTTCCTCTAGAGTGTTCAGGTATGTCTCAGTATCCTCCATTGCGATGTCATAAGGCAATTTTGTCCATTCAGGAGGGAATATCCTTGCACAATCATCTGCGTATTTCTCCAATTGCTTATCAAGTCAGACAATGGCAGGTAGTCCACTTCGTCGAAAAAATCTCCTTCTTCGTTAGAATAGATCTACCAGGAATATCTAATGGTTGATCGTTTGAAATCAGAACATCTTCATCAATAACTTTTTCCTCAGTTTGACCATCAATGTCAGGTGGAATGAAGACAACATCAACGAGCCGATCTTCATATTGAGGACAGAGGGGGGGACATTGGGACGCTACAGATATAATTAGCTGTATAAAGCTTGGCTTTCAATATATCGATCAAATAATTTTATGTTGTTGACATCGATAAGTGATCTATCTATCACAATAGGCTTAGCGCTTTTCCACTAGTAGATAAATCAGATTTTGTTATTTTCCTAAGCATCAAAATTGTCCCGATGTGCCCCTTGGCTAGGGTAGATTAGGACAATGTAGGGGCAGATGTGGACAAAACAAATTTCTTTATTCAAAAAAGTATAAGTCATATTAATTTGTTGAATAAAGCTGGTACGATCTATCATAAATCGTACAAACAGTATGAAAAAAATTAAAACATACATGAAACACATAAACACAACATAATTCAGTTAATATTATAGGCACGGAAGTCAACTGAAAACCGCTTTATTGAACTCGATCTTGCAGTTGTTACACACGATCTTGGCTTAGGTAGTTTCAGTTCTACTTGTTCCAATTCTACAGGTATAAGGTCTTTATCAGGTACTTGGGGTATGGTGAATCCAGTCCCTTTCTTCCTGAAAAAAATTATCAAATATTTCCCGTCGATTATTTCCTCCACTTCTCCAACATAATATTTTTGGGTTTTTTTTGTGCAGTATTTAACCAGCAAAAAGTCACCGATTTTGATATTCGGCTTTCCAGATTCAGGATCTATGATAGCGTCTACATCTCTCATGAATCCTTCGTCGGAATTTTGAAGGTCCATTTCACTTAAATAGTCAGATTCATCATCGCGTAGCTTACTTTTTCACTGGAATCATCTGAATCATTCGTTCGTTTCTCTACATCATCAAAAAGGTTATGTTTGACTTGCTTCTTTTTTTGCTGGGCTATTTTTTTTTCTTCTAGTCTTTCTTTCTCTGGCGTCTCTGGTTAAAATTCTTGATTTTCCAGGCTGTCTTCCTCTCGAATTTAATTTCTTTTTCTCTGCTTTGGGATAGGGTCGTAATATGTCTGGAGATATGACATCCGACTGTAATAAAGTTGATGAAGTGCTACTGACCAACACAGATGTTGAGGGTGCGTCTGCTTCTACTGAATCCCTCGAATCTGTTACGGATGCAGCAGCGAAGTCATCTTCCTTGAAAATACTTCTATCAAAAGGCACAATACCGGTTTTTCTAAACCCAAAACATATGTTGGCCAGGGTAAAAGCTTTCTGATATGCTTTTTCTGTTAATTCTGCGATTTCATAAATTGATACCCTTTTGCCAGGATGGTTTACTAACCAATCATTGAATGCTTGTTTCAAATAGGTTTTAAAGGGACCATATAGAGTGACGTCAAGAGGCTGAAGGCGGTGCGCGTACAATGTGGGGGAAAGGTAACGAATATAATTCCGTTCTCCCTACAATATAAAATAGTTTCAAGACTGGTGTGGGACTCATGGTTGTCCAAAACAATCAAAATTTGTTCATTTTTCGTACATTTCGTATGCTTCTGTATGTGTTTAATTAGATCTAAGAATAATATAGATGTCATCCATCCTGACCCTGACTTGTTGGCTAAGCCAAGACTTCCTGTGGGCGATCCTTTCATGAAAACATCTTTAAATTTTGCTCTTGGGAACACATAAACAGGAGGAATTGTATTTCCAACTCCACTTATTATAGCGCAAAATGTAACAAGCTCTCCTCGTTCGGCGGATACTGCCTGACCAACTTGTTTTGTTCCAGTTTTGGCAATAACTCTCGGTGCATCTAAAACAGTGGCAACGCCTGTTTCATCCAAATTGTAGATTCGTTCTGGTGGTATCTTATACTTTTCTAAAGCTCTCTGTAAATTATCGAAAAATTCTTTCACATTCGTTTCATTGAACGCAGAGACTCTTGCCATACTGGTATTTTCTGCCTTTCTTAGTGACAAAATCGGATACCTCTTCATGAATAATTTCATCCAATCCTTTCCGGCGGATAAAGAGTTATTCCAGCTCGGCGGGTACTTTACATTTAGTTTTTTGGCAAAATCATATGCCAATTTTTGTGCTTGTGTATATGTGAGACCATAATTCAATTTCGAACTTTGGAAAAAATATTTGGCCAGTGTCAGGTTCTCCAAGCCGCCGTCTTTTTTTTACTCTGTTACCCACTGTCGATTTCGTCAAGTTGTAGGTTGTTGCTGCAGTTCTTATTGAAAGTCTTCCTTGTAGAACATCTTCAACAGCAGCAATTATGTTTTCCTCTGATATAGCAGAACGATTGGTCTTCCTCTTGTAAGTCCTCACCATGTTAATTCCTGAAAAAAGTTTTAATCCATTCCCGCATTTTACTTTGGGGCAGATTCGGACAATGTCCATATGTGCCCCTGAATATTTGTCCCAATGAAACCCAATCATTCCTATAAAAAATGTGGGGTTGAATAAATAACTAAAATGAACATTAACATCAGCACATACAAACATATAAAACATAAACATGTCCACTTACCTTTAGAATTTCAACTGAGGTAATTCTAGAATGCACTTGGAAAACATTCGATCTTGAACGATTTCTGGTTTATTTACTACGCCGGACATGCGCACGTAACGAACTGTAACTAGCTACTGAGTCGCTTGACGCTGTTGAAATTTTCTTATAATAAAATGGGCACGTGCTGCGCTCTAACGATGAGCAGAACAGTCAAACATAACACTTAGTGGCGCTAAAATTTGAATTGTCCGTATGTGCCCCGCGACCCAACGTACCCCCCTCTTCCCTACACATACGTCATGAAAATAAAAATAAACATCTATAAAAACTCGAAATTACAATGAAAAACAATAAGATTTACATAACGACTCGATGAGAACCTGACCGAAGACTCACACTTCATGAAATATTTCAATTCAATGAAATATAATAAGAAAGAGAACCCACCACATCAGAATAACAACTATAAACATGATACAATATAAATATAATATATATTTATATATATGAATATACATAATTTACAGGGAAAAATAGGGTACTGACACAAATGAATAATTACATCCTGATATAAATAACAATATGAGAAATCAATTCTGCAAACATTAATGAAAGACAGGCGTATATATGTTCACTGCCTTAGTCCGACTTCTTTGATTAAATTACAATACACAGCGCTCAACGTATCTACATCTGTTCTAAAATTTACTGTATTAGGTATATTATTTCATTAATCAATCTTTTTGACAAATTTTGTTCTGTATACAACACTTTAACATTATTAAAATCGAACGAGTGATCATTAACAACCGCGTGTGTAGAAAGTGCAGTAGTCTGCGATAAATTACGACAGTATCTACTATGTTGACTCATTCTGGTTTTTGAGTACTGTTTTGTCTGACCAATATAACAACCATCAAAATCCCGACAATCCACCCTATAAACAACATTAGAAGTTTTTTTCCAATTTCTCACGATTCTTCAACTCACTATAACATTTTTTTAACAGTTTTTCTATAATAATTATATAGCCTATTCTCATAAGACTTCATTACCCTCACGAACTCATCCGTCAACTCCGGTACATACGCGAGACCAAAACACTTTCTCTGCACTCTTACGCCCTGCCTACTTCTCGGGCATTTCAGTAGAAGTAGCTCCGTTTTGTGGGATGCAACTTCTAGACCTTTTGATTGCATCCAGGTTGAGACCCGTCTAATCGTGCGAAAGATCTTCCTCTTCAGTGTTTCTTAATTCCCTCCTCTATCAATAGAAGGAGATCGTCCGCGTATAGTCAGCATCACCATCCATTTACTTTTTGACCTCTCCACATGTTCCTTAACGCTGCGCATGGCCGACACCGTTGACTTCCTCTCCACAAAGCCGTGCTGGTTTTTGGATATTACCTGCTTTTCTTCCAATTCCTCATCCAGTATGTTTGAGATCATTCTTTCAAATAGTTTTCGAGTCGTGTTAAGCAGGCAAATCGGTCTGTAAGAGGACGAGTCATTAGGGTCTTTGCCTTTTTGGGTATCAATACCACTTTAGCTATTTTCCAGCACAAAGGGAAAACTCTATTTTAAAGTAAGTCATTGATTATGGTTATCTTGAGGTTTTCTACCGTCACGCCATCTGGACCAGGCGCTTTGCCGGCCTTTATAGAGCTCATTGCCTCTATGAGTTTCGACATAGTGAATGGCGGGGCAGGCATCTTGGGAACCTCTGTTCGCTTCATCCATTTCCCTCCTCCTGGAAACAGATCCTTGAGGATTTCCTTCTTCCACTGTGAGAGAGTACCCAAGTCCTTGAAATGGTGATTTGAGGCCTTATAAGCTTATAAGCCTCGGCTCACATGTCCTGGTCCAGTTCAGTGAGGAAGTTACTCCAATGATCTCTTTTTGATTTATTTATTAGTTGGTTTAGTTTTTTCCTGTTCTATTTTATTTGAATTACTACGGCGCCGGCGTGACGGTCTGTTGGACAACCGGTTCCTGATGGGGTATATCTTCTTCTGACTTTAATATATTCTGAAAAATTAAGGTATTAAGGTATCGTAGGGAATTGAACTAATCAATTAGATTTCTTATAACTTCATCGACTTTTCGGAACCGTTGGTTCTTTTCTCAAGACTGAAAAAGTTATTTAAACAAACAATTACATGAAACAATCCTATTGTTATTACCTCGTTACGATGGTAAAACTCAAAAAGTTGGAAAGCGAGCTCGCATTATATCTGGATTATTGGCTTATGAGATCGAATAATCCAGTCATAATCCGAGATTGCTTTCCAACTTTTTGAGATTTACCATTATAACCTGTCCCCCAGTTAACTTCACTAGCGTTCTGCCTCCGATGTTTTCTTTCAACTTCCTTATGAAGTTATCTGTCTCTTTTGCCCCTTCGCGCATTTCTAAGAGAAGGCGTCCATCTCTTGTGCTTCTTATATTCTTGATGTCTTCTTTTATTCTTTTTTCCTTTTTCAGTTCTTCTTTTATATTCGATACCATTTGTTCATATGTTCGCTTGCCTTGTATGTTTATCATCACGGCTTCATTTTTATATTTCCTTTTTCTCTCAGTGTTCAATTCTCCTTGTTCTATTATCTTTCCATGTAGTCGTGCATTGCACATTCTATAATTTCTAATTTTTCATCTGCCGACAGAGAGCTCTCAACCAATATATGCAATTCTTCAGTTCCACTTGTTGACTTTTTCACTCCTA
This sequence comes from Propylea japonica, assembly GCA_013421045.1. Lineage (NCBI taxonomy): Eukaryota > Metazoa > Arthropoda > Insecta > Coleoptera > Coccinellidae > Propylea > Propylea japonica. Next base: position 55,004,432 of record CM024246.1, read on the forward strand.
AGCACATTTTATAAAGGTCGTGAGCCTGTTTACTTTTAACTTCCTCCTCTTTCAATCCCGCGAAAAGAACTTCTCTCTTATCTGAGACCTGTTCATCTCCTATCATCGCGAGGCCTTCGGTCGTACATCTCAGGATCTGATTGGTTTGAAGCTTTGCGTCTCGGAGGTACTTCATAATGTTCCTCGAGTACCCAACTAACGGCCTATGGTCTTTTATTTCTTTCATTTTTGAGGAACTTGCTATTTTATTGCTCGTGATCTTCCTACGATCAATATTTATTTTGAAGGCGAGTCTGGGCCATTCCTTATTTATTAGAAGGTCTTCTTCGTTTTTGATATCCTCTATTTCTTCTCTTATTTCTTGTGCTGAAACTTCTTCGTTTATTTGGTCAAAGTTTGCTTGTACTCTTTGGTCATTTTGATTGGCCTCCCTGAATACGACCATACTACTGGTTTGCTCAATTTCTTTCTTCAGTTTTTCCCTTATTGTCACTGAATCATCCTTCGTTTTCTCCGTGATTTTGTCTTCTTCTAGAATCCTATTTTGTCCATGGCATTTTCCATGACCTTCATTTAATTATTATAGCACCCTCTGTCCATACCTATCTCGCCAGCTGATTCTCTCTTCCTCCTATTTGAGTTTGCTTCAATGAGCCAACTGAAAAAATTTTCTTCACTCTCGCTGTCGATGAGTGGTTGCCTTTTCCTGCGTTTGCTCCTTATTTATACTTGCGTCTCTTGTGGGTGTCTTTTCCTTCTCATTCAGTGTATCTGTAGTATTTCCTTCTACAACTTCTTTAGGTGGGGTTCTGTCAATTTTAGAGTACCGGTTAAAAACCTCCATTTCCTCATCCATCCTCTTCTTCTTAGCTTTTTTCATCTATTGCTTCTTTTGAAAGAGTTCGCTACTCTTATACTTTTTCCTCCTCTTTACTCTGCCAGTAATGGTATTGGATGATCAGGCCTGGCATTCCACCGGATTCACCCCACAGTAGCTGAATTTCGATCGGGCTTGGCCTGTTCCACCACCGCCCCCGACCGGTACTGGGGTGTCTCTCCCCTGCACCGTAGATGAATTTTCCAATTTATCTTTCATTCACTCGCTGAAAAAATATGGAGCAGTGCAACGCATACATCCGCTGGTCCTAAGGCTTCCATTTCGTACCAGTAAATCAATCCTAGGTTTTCTGTCAGGTTTTTCCTTCCCTTAGCCTTTGGGGTTCTTTCCCCTACGCGCAAGGAAGCGCGTCTTTGGTCCACCCGGGTTTTTCATTTCCCCGGTACCACCCATATCTGAGAGGCATCCCCCGATCCGCCACCTGGGGAGTGCGACCTCAAATCCTCTGCTCCTCATCCACCGTGCCGCCTCACGGACTGTATGTTCCGCCCTTTTCCTTACTTACACCTCTCCATCTTCTTCGACAATGAAGAGCACATCGTCAGCAAAAGTCTCCGCCGTCACAGCTGGGTCGTATGGTTACCTTAGCACGTCATCGTACATGGCGTTTCAGAGCACTGGTCCCTAAACAGAGCCTTGGTGGACGCCCATGGTGCACTTGTGTGTCACCCTTTCTCTCTGACTGGATGTGTCTTTCTCCAAAATAACTTTCTATGCACTTAATCTGACTCTTTCAGATTCCTCACTATTTGGTCCCACCTCGAAGTGTTAAACGCATTTTTTATATCCAATGTAATTATGATGCACCATTTGGACTTTGACGATTTAATATTGTCTTTTACTTGTAATATAGCTGTCACCGTCAACTTTCTTTTCCCAAAACCGTGCTGGTTAGATGATATCGCTCTTTTTTCCTCCAGTTCTGCGTTTACCCGGTTGACGATAAGTCTTTTATATAGCTTCCCCATGGTATTAATGGGGAAAATAGGTCTGTAGCTGAAAGATTCTTTTGGGTCCTCACCCTTTTTCGGTATTAGTATTACTCGCGCTGTCTTTTTCAACCATTTTTTGGGCCCTAAGGTAGGGGGAAATCTTCTCGACTTCCCGACAGCGGGCAGTGAAATGCTGTCGGTTCGTGTGGGACTTTCACCCACTAAAACTGGATGTAGTATTGCCGGTTTTATTGTATTTGTAGGCCATTCACCGTTCTAGGCTGCCTATTAGGGTACGGGTCCATTTAGCCGTACCCTCATCATTATGTTACCTCCTCTGCCACGCATCAATGGTTCTTTTTCTGGCCATTCTTTTGTTGCCTGCCAACCTGGTGGCTATTTTATGTAGGAAGCAGTTTTCTGAAACCATCAGGTCAATGGGAGGATAGCCTGCTATCACTTGTGCCGCCTCCGCTGACAGAGTTCGGTACGCGCACTCTACTCGGAGTAATTCCTTCCTCTGCACTTTAACCATTTCTTTTCTCTGTTTGTCTCTCTTCATAGCAGCTCTCCACACCGGGCCGCGTATATCAGAACACTGTGTAGTATTTCACAGAGCACCCAACTCTTGTAATATCCTGGCCCTTCGATGTAGGGGAGCAGCCTTCTCATGGTTTTCACTTTTTGTTCTGCTTTGTTCACTACGTGTTCGATTTGTGCAGAGAAGGTCATTCTGCTGTCGAAAATTACTCCGAGATAATGTACCGATGGTAAAGGTATTTTCTCGCTGCTCTCAAATTTCACTTTCACATCCTGTCTATTTCTTGAGCCCTTCAGTATGAGTAGTTTCGTTTTGTGGGATGCAACCTCCAGACCTTTTGATTGCGTCCAGGTTGAGACCCGTCCAACGTGCAGGAGATCTTCCTCTTCAGTCTTTCTTTATCTTCCTCTCCATTGATTAATCTGCTACCGTTATGGCAGGCGGTTCAACATCTGATCCTCCTGACAAGAAATGTCGATTTTGTTCAAAATTCGCTGGCCCAAATGATATAAAGTGTAAAAATGAAGTTTGTGATACTATAGTTCATAGCAAGTGCTTGGATGCTATCGGAAGGGTTGTTTTTGTGGACAAAAATAACTACTTTTGTCGAAAATGTCTGGTGGATGTCAAAACAAATGAAACAAGTTCGGATAACGTTTCTAGTACAGAAATTGTGGTTCTAAAGAAAGAAGTTGAATGCCTAACCCGTGAAAAAGTGTTATTAGAAAAGTATGTATCTGAGCTCGAATTTACGAATAATATCTTGAAAAAAACGAAAGATATTCCAAATGAAAACACTGCCAGGTCCCGATTGACGACTTCAGATGAGTCAGCGCCGTTATCATATGTGTCTGCGGTTAAGAGAGACAGGCGGAATTCCCACGTGCTACTGGTAAAAACGAATGATAAAAATTTAAATAATATTGCAGTAGAAAAGGAAATAAAATCGAAAGTGAACCCAAGGTCTGCGAGTGCTCTTGTTTTGGGAACAAAGAGAATAAGGGATGGAATTGTTATATCTTGCGGTGACAATGATTCTTTAGAAAAATTGAAATCAGTTATAAATGAGGAAACGAATGGCGTCTTTGATGTTTCAGTGCCAAATAAATGGAATCCGCGTATTATTGCTTATGGTGTTGATTCATGCTCGGCAGATGAACCCAATTTGCTCTCAAATATGATTGCTACAAATGATTTGAACTGTTCATCGGATGATATCAAGATTGTTACTAAGATTAAAAATGGAGATGGTTTTAATCTAATTATGGAGCTGACTCCAATTGTATTCAAGGAGGTAATGGGAAAGGGGTTTGTTTATTTGGGATGGTCTAAGTGTCAAGTAAGAGAACATTTTAGCTTAATAAGATGTTATAAATGTTATAAATTTGGACATTACCGACGGGAATGCAAGAGCGATTGTGATTTATGTCCTATATGTTCAGGTAAGCATGGCAAGAATGAATGTGAGTCGAAGGAAATATGCTGTATAAATTGTAAGTTTTCAAATTCAAAGTTTAAAACTACTTACGACTTGTGTCACAGAGCGGATAGCTCCAAGTGTGATTATTTTTTTAATCAAATTAGTAGAAAAAAATCTAGAATTGATTATGCAGAGTAGAGTGGAGAATTATCTGAAGATCGCTCATTTTAATGTATGTTCTTTGTTTCCGAAAATAAATGACTTTAGTGATGTAATGTTTTCTGAGAATATTGATATTGTTATGTTAACTGAAACGTGGCTGAATACAAATATCCCTGATGAGAGTGTCCGCATTCCAGGTTTCCGAGTTTTTAGAAATGATCGGGCCCATCGAGTTGGTGGGGGTGTTGCATTTTATGTTAATGAATCATTGGTGTCAAGGCGAGTACTGCATGATTTTGATGCACCCATTGGGGTTGAACATATTTGGGTTGAGCTGATGATTGGTAAGGAGACTATACTGCTGGGGTCGGTTTATCGTACATCTGCCTGTGCTTTGTCAAGTTTTATTGCGTTTTTGGATGATTTTTTGTCTACTGTTTCTCCTAGTTATGAGCACATAGTTCTTGCGGGGGATATAAACGAAAATCAGTTTAGCGATACTTCTTTTGACGACTGTGTGGAATCCTACGGTTTGAAGCAGCTCATTGATGAGCCTACACGCATAACGGCAACATCGCAGACTTTGCTGGATGTGATTTGCTCTAGTAAACCGGAGTTGGTTCTTGATTCGGGCGTGATTGATCATTCTTTATCTGACCACAGAGGCGTTTTTTGTAAAATTAATTTAATAAAAAAATTGAAGTCCCCCAAATTTGTAGTATATCGTGACTTTCGGAGATTTTCTCACCAGGACTTCATGGCGGATCTTTCTAATGTATCGTTTGATGATATACTGTATGTTGAAGATATTGATTCGAAAGTTTCAATTTTCTGTGGGTATTTGACGAACATCTTTGACAAGCACGCCCCATATGTAGAGTCAAGAATAACCAAAAAATTTTCACCGTGGATAACACCTACTGTAAAACGAATGATGAAGGATAGAGATGGGGCTCTGTCGAGGTACAAGCGCACTAAGAACTTAGCGGATCATAATTATTATGCACGACTTCGAAATGCTGTCACCTCAGCTGTGCGCCGGGAAAAGTATGCTTTTATGTCTCATGCTAGAAGGGAGGGTTCTGGAGTTTTTTGGAGATCTTTAAGGTCGCTCGATGTGGTAGATACGGGGAAATCTGTACCGGATCGTTTTAGGGATCCTGATGAGTTCAACGCTTATTTTCAGTCGGTGTTCACCCCACCAGGCTCCTGCGCAGAAACAACTAAGTATTATTACTCCAATAAATTCAATCCCAACATTGAATTTGCATTCAAACCAGCTAGTGCGCAGGAGGTTGGAGATGTAGTCTGGAGTCTTGGTTCGAATGCACAGGGAATTGACAACATGTCTGCTAAAATGCTCAAGCTATCACTCGAGGTTATTCTGCCTTTCTTGACGCATATTGTAAATGTTTGTATTGAATCCGCATATTGTAATGTTTGTATTGAATCCGCATATTATCCGGCTGCTTGGAAGTACTCTGTTGTTAATCCCTTACCCAAGGTAGCAAACCCTGAATCTGTATCCGATTTTCGGCCGATAAGTATATTGCCTGTTATGTCGAAAGTGCTCGAAAAGATATTATATCGCCAACTTTATGATTATGTCACAACCAATGGAATTCTCACTGACGCGCAGTCGGGTTTCAGAAAGGGATATAGTACTACCACACTGCTGTTGAATATAGCAGATGATATTTTGAGATCATTGGATAGGGGTCATGCTACAATTTTAACTTTACTAGATTTCGCCAAGGCTTTTGATACCTTGGACCATGATCTGCTTTGTGCCAAATTATATTATTTTGGTTTTGATAACGCCGCTTTAAGGTTTTTCAAGTCTTATCTTTCTGGTAGATATCAGAGGGTTCGACTGCATGGAATTTTTTCTGAATATTGCCAGATAACTTCGGGTGTTCCTCAGGGTTCTATTCTCGGCCCTCTCCTGTTTTTGATATATATAGCGGATATGTATCGAATAGTCAGATTTGTATGTATTTATTTTTATTGCGATGACGCTCAGGCTCGCCTTTCCTTTCACCCCTCCCTTATTGACCAAGCTGTTGAGCAAATAAATCATGATTTGTCGGAGATTGTGAAATATTGTAAGAAAAATAATTTGAAAATTAATGTCGGCAAATGTTCCTATCTGCCATTCTTTCCCAGAAGTGCAATCATGACGGCCGATGTCCGGATGGGTGATGCATCGGTTCCCTCCTCCAGTTCCTGCAAAAATCTTGGAATTGTATTTGATTGCCAGCTGAGATTCAGGGAACATATATCACTGATACTGAAGAGATCATTCCTTGCTTTGAGATATTTGTATAGACAAAGACATTTCCTTGACATATCCTCGCGTAAATACCTTTGTGAAGCCCTGGTGTTGTCTATATTGAAATATGGTCTGATTCTTTTTTATCCTTGTCTTGATGCCGTGGCAAGGTCTAGATTGCAACGGGTTCAAAATTCATGCTGCAGATTCATTTTCGGTTTGAGGAAGTATGACAGGGGGGTGAGTCAGGCGATAAATAGACTTAAGTGGCTCAGGGTCGAGAATATCTTCAGGTTGCAGATGGCTATCGCGGTACATCGCATATTACAGACATCCATTCCACCATATTTGCGAGAGAAACTTTTTTCAGAGGGGATGTTCATGAGGTCGCGATCAGGCATGGACAGAGGCTTATGTTGCCTAGTTTTCGTTCAGCCACGTTTCAGCGCTCTTTTACGTTCAACGCTGTGAAGCTCTACAATGAGCATGCTCATATGTATGAGTTGACCTCCGTGAGTTCGCTGAGGTCGGCATTGAGGGACGGTTGTTGACCGAACAAAGCTGTTAAAAATGTTTTATTTCATGTACTTATTAGAAAAATTAATTGTTTTTTTTGTATGTATTTGGAAGGGTTAAGTTGAGTAGCTTATGCTAGACTTCGCCCTTGTTCTGTGAAAGGATGTATTTTTTTAACATTCAAATAAAGGCACTATTATTATTATTATTATTATTAATCAATAACAGAAGATCATCCGCTTAAGCTATGGCCTCAACCCCTTCCTCATACTGAAGTATTAGGACGTCGTCATACATTATATCCCACAGTCTCGGCCCCTTAACCGAGCCCTGTCGGACTCCCATAGTGCATTTCCACTTGACTATTCTTGCCTCCACCCAGCGCTCTCTAACATAATCCTCCACTATCTCCACCAAATATTAAAAACACTTAACACTTCCCAACTTGTATATATGTGATGCCATCTCGTTGTGTTGAAGGCATTCTATACATCTATGGTCAGCATCACCATCCATTTGCTCTTTGACTTCTCCACATATTCCTTAATGCTGAGCATGGCCGACACCGTTGACTTCTTTTTCACAAAGACGTGCTTTGGATATTACCTGCTCTTCTTCTAGTTCTTCATCCAGCCTATCTGTGATCATTCTTTCGAAAAGTTTTGCAGTCGTATTAAGCAGGCAAATCGGCCTGTAAGAGGATGAGTCTTAGGGTCTTTTCCCTTTTTGGGTCTAAATACCACTTTTGCTTTTTTTCAGCACAGAGGGAAAACTCTATTCTCGAGTAAGTTGTTGAACATGTCTAGGAATTTTTTTGGCGTTATTTCAAAGGCTATTTTAAGGTATTCTACCGTCACGCCATCTGGACCAGGCGCTTTGCCGGCCTTCATAGAGCTCCAGCATCTTGGGAACCTCTGTTCTCCTATCCGTTTCCCTCCTCCCGGAAACAGATCCTTGAGGATTTGTTTCCTTCTCCTCATTGTGAGAGAGTACCCAAGTCCTCGAAATTTTAAATGATTGGAGGCTCTCTCATAGGCCTCGCCCCATATGTCCTGGTCCAGTTCATTGAGGAGATTCCTCCAATGCTCTCTTTTTGATTTATTTATAAGCTGGTTCAGTTTTTTTTATTCTCTTTCAGTTGGAATATTGAGGCATGACGGTCTGTTGGACAGTCGGTTCCTGATCGGATATATCTTCTTCTGACTTTAATATATTCCTTTATTGTTTGTTCGATGTCGTCATTCCTCCAATATGGAAAGCTATGCCTAGTGCCATTATTTCCTATTTTAGCCTTTTTTATAGCTTCGGTCATCCGATCATATATTCTTATTCCCCCGATGGTAGTGTCGTCCCCCATATGGGGGACTTGGCGTTTATGTCCCCCATTAAAACATTATTTCTTTTATGCCTAGCTGCGTCTCTGGAAACTTCGTCTATTCTTCGTTTGAATGTATCTACTGGTATATTCGGGGATATGTAGATCGCATATATGTTTAATTCTGCTAGCGACAGATGTACGTAGTTCTTGTATTTATTAATTTTTTTTCTGAAACAACCAATATATCAACTTCTGCCTTCAGTGCATCTGCCCGTGCCATATCGTATGCTGCTTTTGCTCTGCCCAAATTTGTCTGCAGAATATTATACATGAGATTGGTAGTGTCCGGCAACTGTCTTCGGCATCACACAGTGGACCACATGTTATTCACGAAACACATATTAAATGAATTGTGTATATAAAACAGTCAAGATCAGGGTTAGAACTTTATATAAATGTGTACAAAAGGATATCACAGATAGCGAGGAGGTAAAAACTGTTTTAAACCAGTATATGTACAAAAGGGAAATGTATAAATAAAATTCGAGCAAAAGGGCTCTGGTGTATACAGATGTGGAAGAAACGGATGGAAACACTGGAAATCCTGTGTCAAATTCAAGCAGGCTCGGAGTCCAGTGGAACAGTGAAAGAATCGAAACCTCAGAGCGATGCGATATTGAACAAGCGGCTGGTCTGTTGGAATGGCATTCTGAAAACTCTGATAAGGGTAAGATCGGAGCATTGGTTACAGCAAACGCTACGGTCGGCAACGACACAGGCAACGTCGAGTCTTGCGACTACCACCGAAATACCATCGTTTGCTGTAACCAATGCTCCGACCTTCCGCTTATCAGAGCTTTCGGAATGCCATTCCAACAGACCAGCCGCTTATTCAATATCGCATCGCTTTGAGGTTTCGATTGTTTCACTGTTCCACTGGACTCCGAGCCTGCTTGAATTTAACACTGGAACTCCTGTGTTTCCATCCGGTTTTTCCACATCTGTATATAAAGACTCTGTAAAAATACTCAAAAACACAGTTGGTCAGGACAAAAAGACTAATAGATAACCGACGAAACAAAGAAGGACGATACAATTTACATAATGAAACTTGTTTAGATAAAAAAGGCAGTCACTGCAAGAATAAAAGGAAGATTAATTTCTACCTTGTCAGTTCTCGTGCTCTCTCGGACTAACCGGCGATAAAAGAAAAGAAATAAAAATTTAAATTCTTAATAATTAACTCAAAGAAAACTGGAAATTAGAAAAAAGAGCGAAATCTGGAGAAGTCTCGAAAAATCTGAATATTGTTCGATTTAATCAACCCGAAAACCAGAGCACTAACTGAATAATTTACGATCGGAAAACCGGAGCACTAACTGACTTATGACCGGTGGTACTCTTTTACTTATAACATCACGGGGGGAACGGAAAAGGAAAATTTTCTGCGCCGTCCCGAACTACAAAATTCGCATTGCTGGCGGAGGAATTGGACAAAAACATGTCCTTATCTGTACTGCATATGCTTTTTATGCCGGTTGCAGCGATGAAAAACGCGATTAAATCTCGGCTCGGCGTTTTTTTCGATGTTTTGATCTTTACGGACTTCTATATTCGGTGAATTAAATAAACGGAAAATGTGAAAACTAACGGAAAATACGTATTTGAATAAGCCGGAACCATTGATCGAATTGAGTAAACTACAGAATTCAGAAACTTCAGCATTAAACGATTTTCGCATCAGAAATATACGAAAACCAATACAAAAATTACTAATTCCAATAATTCCGAATTATTAACTGAACGGAATATAGAAAAATACTAAAAATGGAGTACGATTATTATCCCGAAAAATCGAACATCATTACACCCCCCTCACGTGAGAAGAATTCGACTTCGGACTAAGTCGAATTCCCCAAAAAAAAAGAAAAATGAATAAATGAACGATGTCCCCTATTCGCGTCGCGGTGCTCGAAGTCAAGTTAACAAAATTAACGCGAAAATACTTATAAGTTCCCTCCTGGTCTTCTTGCACGCTGGTCATCTGGTTCCATAGTTCCGGGTCCTCATATAGTGGGTCCATGTGAAGTCGTCGCTTACGTGGACATCGCCTGCGTTCCGAGGTGGATTGGCGTAGATTGGCGGGGTATTTCAGTATGAAGCTCCCAACTTGGATTTGGAAGTTCACGTCGATACAGTTGGTCGTCCTTCCCTCAAACCATGTACCAGATTGAATAGATCTTCTGGCGTCGAGGTATGGACGGTTAGAAAATAATTGGTATAGGACGGGTCGATGAATACGTATATTTCTTACTAAGGTACAGACATAAGAAAATGTATTTGAACGGTACGGACGGTTAAAAAATAATTAGTATAAGACGGGTCGATGGATATGTATATTTTCTTACTAAGTTACAGGCATAAGAAAATGTATTTGAACGGTACGGACGGTTTCCTATGTCACAGGTTCGGTGGTTTATGATCTGTGAGATTCGGTATTTTCGGAATTCTGACGGCATTTCGGGCAAGCTCGCAGAGCCAATTCTCTGCTGGATAATCTTCTTGGGGTGATACCGGTTCGGTGGTTCCTCCCCCTATGTCTTGCGATTCTAAACCGTTGGCTGGTGGGCTGGGACGGCTCATCTCTCATTGCAAACAGAGTAGAGGCGTCTCGGTGGTAGTTTTGACAGGGGCATTCCCGAGTCATGGTACCTATCAGACCACAACGACTGCAGAAAAGTAACGGTGTGCCCATACAACGAGTACGGTTATGAGTTCCAACTCCGCATCTCCAGCACATCCCTGGTCTAATCTCGATATAGGCGTGGTTCCCCGTGGTTCCGACGGTGCGGTAGGAAGGTTGATAACTCGGCTCACTTCCTCCTAGCAATGGGGTCGTCAAGGTCGTTGATCGGGTCAGTGTACATCTTCTGTCAGCCGTGTAACGCTTGCTCTTTGGAGAATTCCCGTCTTGGAGGTACTCGTCGAACGACCAGGGCACACGTTGGCTCTGCCCTGGGATCCCTTTCTTTTTCCTGAGGTGACTTTGACGGTGCCTTATTTCCGGCATTCCCCGGTGGTTCATTAATCCGGGGCGTTTCAGCGGTGGGTGCAGCGGATACTTCGGCGGCGTCGGTGCCGGGGTCCTCTATTTCGAACATCTCGAGGAAATCCCATTCGTCATCGGACGGGTCTAATAATTCTAGGGAGGCGTGGTGTCGGCGCTGATCGGACATCCTTTACAGTAGCGGTATCCATATCCTGCGAACTGTTCCGGACGGGAAACGGACCCTTATTCGGGCTCGCCGCTTTCCTGGTGCCCTATTCCTACCATCGCCCGCATTTCCCCCAATAGGCTGGGTTTCCATCGGTTCGGGTCAGGCAGATTCTTCAGTTTTGCCGCGGTCGGTTCCGACAACCTGGAGTATGTCGAGGTGTCGACGGGGAAACAGGCTGATCGGGAGCTTGGATACTTCGAAGGGGGCTGGCGATGAGATTGACTGTAGGGGTGATGGTGACGGCGGCGGTGGCGACGGTGTGAGCGATACCAGATGCGCTTCGGCCTGATCCGCGCATTGCATTGCCGATCTCCTGTCTTCAGGTTTGTACTGGAGCAATCCCTCTATAAATGACTGCAAGGGATGGTCAAGGTGTCTCATTTCCCACCTATACTCCAGCCATAGTGAAGATGCCCAATGTTGACCGTTCTCTACGGCATCTCGGGGCGGGCGACCCGTGGCTACGTTCAAACCGATTAGTCCCAAGGCCCAAAGGTCGACCGGAAATCCTTAGGGCAGGTTTCTTCGTTGTTCCGGAGCCCAATATACGATGGTGCCAACCCGGCCGGAAGTCTGGTGTTGATTCGGTGGCAATCGTTTGGCCAGCCCAAAGTCGGACAGCAGAAACCTGTCCCCCCTCTTCAGCACGTTGTTCGGTTTTAGGTCCCGGTGAACGATCCGTCGTTGGTGACATTCGGCTAACCCTGCTGACAACTGCTTCATTATGAAGAAGAACTCGTCCAGGCTTCGTTGGGGTCCGCTTTGCTCCAGAAAATCGAACAAATCTCCTTCACACAGCGGCATTACCATCTTAATCTTTTGGTCGCTCTTTATGACCTCGATGAGCGCGATGATGTTTCTGTGTCGAAGTGTTTGTAGTATGCTCACTTCCCCCTCTGCGCCTTCTGTAGCGGCTACCTCCTTGATCGCTACGCGTTCCTGTGCGTCGTTACGGGCCAGGAACAATTCCTGAAAGCTCCAGCTCCTAAAAAGGCTTCAACGGTATATTCGGCCAACTGAAATGATATAGGATAAGGTAGGAGATGCAGTTTTTTCATCAATACGGTCCTCGACTGACTTTTTAACAGACAGAAGACATCGGTTCACGGTAGGTAAATCGGTAACGTCACGAATGAAACGGTTTTATATCTTTGACGTGAATATTCCGGATATGTTTACCTTCTTCATTTCGAAGGTCGTAAACGACGGGTGAAACCACCTTTATAACGGTATACGGACCGGCAAATTTTGGGGCTAACCTAGCCGCAAAGTTGTCAACCGCGGACGATAGGGGATTTGTACGGCGCAATACCCGGTCACCAACCCGATAGCGGACCTCTCGTCGCCGAAGGTTATAACTGTGAGCCTGTTGATTGAATGACCGGTACAAACTGGTACGGACGAACTCGTAAGCTTCCTGTAGGTGATGTATTTGTTTGGTTCGATACGCCAACTTCGCCTTTTCCTCTCCTGGGTCACTATTCGTCTCTTCCATTTCTTCACTTTGGGGGTTTGGTGCACTTGCAGCCTGGGGACGTTCAATTCCTTCCATAGTTCAGAAATGCTGGGGTGAAACCAGTAGATTCTTGCTTGGCAGTGTTGATGGCGAACGTCAGTTCTCCTATTTTCTCGTCCCAATTTCGCTGGTCGGTTTCGCAGAATTGGGCGATCATCGTCTTCAAAGTCCGGTTCGCCCTTTACACGGGGTTACACTGCGAGGTATACGGGGGGGTAAATCGGTGGACGATGTTCAACTCACGGAGGCTATCCCTGAACAACTTACTGTCATATTGTACGCCGTTGTCCGAAATAACCAACTTCGGACATCCATATCTCAAAATTACCTGTTCATATAGGGCAGAATAAACAGTTTTAGCGGGGCTTTCCATAACAGACGGTATTCTACCCATTTTGTGAACCTATCTTGCATTACCACCAGATAGGAATGTCCTTTTTTGGATCGTGGTAATGGCCCTACCACGTCTGTGGACACTTCCTGAAACGGCGCATCCGCCATTCTATGCAGTTGCATTTTTCCGGGGTCTTCTGTTGCGAAACTTTGAAACGTTGGCCACGAAGTGCAATTCCTTACATATTTCGCAACATCCCGGAACATTCCTGGCCAATAGTATTTTCGGGCCGTTCGAGCAATCGTCTTGGCAATTCCCATGTGTCCTGCCAGTTCCGAATCATGGTTCTCCTGTAGGATCGCTGACCTCTGTTCGGTGGGTACGCAAAGTTTCCAAGGTTGGCCAGTTTCCATTTCAGTGAAATCGGTAGAGTCCTAGAAGTGTCGATATAATTTTCCATTAATTATTGAGAAATCGGGAAACTTCTCTGGACTTTTCTGTACATCCTGTAATTTCTGGTTGTACCATCGACAGTGTGTACTTTCCTCGGTCATGTGCGCACTATCTACGGCCGGCAAGGGGTTCCTTGAAAGGCTGTCTGCTAATTTATTGAGGGCTCCTTTTCGGTACTGCACTTCGAAGTCAAACTTTTGGAGAAAAACGGCCCATCTGACGATTCTTCCGGACGGCGATTGATCGAATTCAACCATTTCAGGCTCATGTGGTCGGAAATAACAGTGAAATGGAATCCTTCCAGGTACGGTCGCAACTTTTCTATTGCGAACACTATCGCTAGGCATTCTTTTCTGACACAGAATAATTCTTCTCAGCAGCATTCAGTGTACGACTCACATAGGCTATCACCCTTTCTTCGCCATCTATTTCTTGAGTCAGGGCCCCTCCTAGACCTACGTCGCTGGCGTCTGTCTGTAAAACGAAAGGTTTGGAGAAGTCTGGACAGGCCAAGATCGGTGACTCGGTTATCTTCGGTCCATTTCCATCGTTGTTTCTTTTTCAGCAACAGGGTTAACGGTGAAACGACGTCTGAAAAATTATCGATGAAACGGCGGTACCAACTGGCAACTCCTAGGAATCGGCGAAGTTCTCGGACGGTTTTCGGTGCAGGGAAAGCTACTATTGGTGATACTTTATCCGGGTCGGTGCAGATACCTTTCGACGTGACGACATGTCCTAGGTATTTCAAAGATTTGCGGACGAATACGCATTTTTCAGGATTCAAACGGAGGTTAGCCTCCCTCAATCGCCGGAAACTTCTCTCAAATTTGCAAGGTACTCTTCAAAAGTCTCTCCCAACACGACAATGTCGTCGAAGTAGGCGAACGCCTCGGGTTCCATGTCTGGTCCAATCACGGCATCTAAGAATCGTTGGAAAGTAGCGCCGCTCGCGTGTAGACCAAATGGCATAACACAAAACTGATATAATCCTCTTCCAGGAACGGTAAATGCAGTGATCGGGCGGCTTTCCTTTTCCAATGGCATCTGCCAATATCCTTGTTTCAGATCGATGATGATCGAAATGTATTTGGCCTCAACTTTCCTCAACTTATCCAGAATTCCGGAAATGTAAGGCAACGGATATGCATCTTTAACGGAGACTTGGTTAACTGAACGGAAGTCTATGCAAAATCGATAAGTTCCGTCTTTCTTCTTGACCAAAACCACGGGTGACTTGCAAGGTTCGATTACTCTTTCAGCCAACATCCGACTTCGTCGATAAAGTCAGTTACGCTTGTGGATACGTCATAGTATATGTTCCATTTATATATGGGTAAAAATGGATAGTTTGGTCTCTGCTGTCCTGGTGCAAGATGTAACGACTGTCTAGGGTCGCTGCGTCCCAAGTTTTCGTACTGCATGTTGGTGGCAGACGACATCGCTGCAGGGGCTGTCTCCATTCCGGTGTGTTCCGGTTCTTCAGGCTGCAGAAATGGAGACGATATTCTGCGGGTGGATTCTGCTATCCTTTCCTTTCTGATCAACGGCCCGTCTCCATTTTCCGCAGCGTGTGTCCATGAACTCGTGAAATTCAACCGTCGACGGACGGCCTCACAAGCTCTGCTGTGCAATCGCTGGAGAAAACTCAAAGTCAATCCCGTACTATCTTGGGGATGCTGTGGCTGTCCCTCTCTAGGTGGAACCATATGTGTGTCTCTAGCGGCTTGTATTCCAGAATCTGTGACATCATCGAAAGAAATGAGCTCCACTTCCCTTTCTGACTGACGATTATGACTAGTATCGACCGGCATGTTGCCCAATGGTTCCTGCAGTGTACGTCTTGATTCAGCTAACAATTTGGCATCCCTCAACATGTCGGAAGTCTGCTCCAGCACTTCTCTCAATTGATCCAAGCGACTTTGTTCTTCCAGTAATGACGGTTTAAGTTGGCCCAGGCGCTTCCCAGATGTAGTAGGCGGAACTGGATGTTTCTTGCCAATGCTTTTCTTAACTCCATTCGGTTCTCTTGCACTGTCCTGGCTATTTGACAACCACGGGCCTGAAATTCCAAATCAATTCACCTCCATTTGTAACACTGTATCTATGACTTTCACCTGGTGTGTCTGGTCAACACAAATTTGTCAAAAAAAAATAAAATGATATAATTTGACACCCGGTATAATAGTTCAACGAATCACTTCGTCAAAATGTCAGTATACAAATAAAAACAAACAAAAAAAAATTGTAAAATATTGAGAAATAAGTTCCAAACAACACTCAGTTCAGAAAGACATCAGTTCAAAGCGAAAACGACAAAAAAAATTCACCGGAAATTCACAGTCTTTTATTCAGTTCGCAAACACACAGTTAAATAAGTTCATAAATGTCGGATATATAAACACTCCAATTACCAAACCTTGAATTCTGGAACATGGTATTACCTAGCTATAACCCAATATGAAATTCAGTGCAAAAAAAAACAATAAAAAAAAATGTCAATATATCTCAGCAGTAAATTTCAAAAATGCAGAAAGCAAAAACAAAAACAAAAATTTCAGGTTGCTTCGTCAATTTACAAAAAAAATATCAGTGTATCAAAAATAATTCAAAAACACCAGAAATATCAGAAGAAAATAGAAAAACAATTTTATTCCACAACTGCGATTCAAGGAAATCAGTAAATACCAACAATTCAGCAAATGCACAAAAAAAATATGTATCACTCAGTATATCAAATCAGGATTTCAGAAAATGTCAAAAAAAAATAATAAACAGATCAGTAGAAATAAAATAGCAGAGAAAAAAACAATATCAGTTTTATCTGTCAGTGTGCCAAAAAAAAACAATTCACCCCTCAGGAAATTTTAATTTATTTCAAATACAGTAAATTCGGATTTCCTAAGTGGTATAGATGAAACAGGCGGCAACACTGACCAGATAAATAAAAAAATCAAATCAAATATATTCGAGTCAATATAATTGGAACCAGTAAAAAAAATGAAAAATACACTTGGCTGAAAAAAGTTAACACTTTTCAATAAACGGGGAAAATGTCAGTAAAAATCAATAAAGAGGAAAATCAAATAAATTCACTGAAATTCTCAAAGTCCCTGCTCGGGCGCCAATTTTGTAACGGGTTTTCCTCGCAATATAGTTTCACTAACAATTAACACCTCGGGGCCAGCCAGGAAAAAATAGCACAACCTACCCAGATAGCTACTCTAGTCAAAGACAAGGTTCTATGTTGTCTAAGGTAGTAGCGACAACGCAGACGTATGAAAATAGAGTGTAATAATAAAAGTTTATTCAAGTTTGGTAATTGAGAATAAACACAGTTCAAAGAAACGTATGAAACAATTCAAATAAATTGCCGCTTGAGTTCGAGCACATTCACGATTTCCGCACACGTATTCGCGAGTCAGTACCAGGACCGAAAAGTAAACCTATTATAAATTATTCGCAATAATGAAATAACAGACACATCGTCGGCCTAAAGTGTTAACCTGCTAAGTCCACTTTTGGGCAAATTGCGTTTTTGTGTTCTAGAAATTGTTCTCAATGTTCTCCACATGTGGGTTAAGCCGCTAAGAAACCTAATGTGATAAAATTCGATAAAATCTTTGATGTGAAAACCTTCTAAGTCCATTCGATCCATTTCGCGCCATAAACACAGCCAAGTCCGCGTCAATGAATGCATTCTTGTAGTGACAAGCTCGAAGCGGTTATAAACGGTGTTTCTTGCCGAATATTTCAGTTTTTTGAAGTGTTTAAATGATTCAATAAAAGTGAGTAAACACATAAAGAATAAGGAAGAAGCCAGGGCAGAGGAGGAAAAAGATAAAAAGAGCAAGAGTACGTCTTCACAGCTGATCTCCAAGCTCTCCAAATCAAAAGTGTCCACACTTTATTACAAAACGAAACTTCACGTACATAATCTTTGTTTTTATGATTTGAAAAATTCCGAAGCTTTCTGCTTCTCATGGAATGAATATGAAGGCGGTGTCGGCGCTGAAGAATTTGTAAGCATTTGGATGTTCTTCATTGAAAATATGATAGTAGGTACCTCATATTCCTTCGGAAGTAGATACTAAGAAAAGGAAACTCTTATTATTTACTCAGATGGTTGTGAATACCAAAATCGAAACTGTCTGTTGGCTAATGTACTACTGAATGTGGCAGCTCTTCATAATTTGAATATTGAGCAAAATACTTGGAACCTGGACATACCCAAATGAAAGTTGATTCAGTACACGCGACCATTGAAAAAAATTGAGGAATACTATTATCAACCTCCCTGCTGATTATGTGGAAGTATGCCAGAAGGCAAGGAAAAAAACCTTCGCCTTACAAAGTTAAATATTTATTGCATGATTTTTTTCGAAAATTCGTATGCATCAACTTTACAAAAGCATTCGCCCAGGAAAAACCAAAGGAGATCATAAAGTTACTGATATACGGGCTCTGAAATACAGGGTGATATCTTTGGAATAGAATGTTGACTTGTAACTAGGATTTACGAATTTCTCTTGAAGAGAAATTATAAAATTACTAACAAACAACGTTTCTGTCACTTGGCGGACTGCCGCCATCTTACATGCCTAAACCGATGGATAACCCTTGATCGTATCAGCACAATCAATTTTTATATTCAAATCATAAATGGTATCTACATTATTGTCTGAGCCCGAATGTATTATTTGTTTTTGCATGATTTACCAGCAGCAAGCTGCTAATAATACCTGCATGTCTTGTAGTAACCGGTTATATAATACTTTTTCTGTATTTTGAATAGCATGAATGACAAAAAGAAAACTTTAAAGCATGGCAGTTTTTCAAAGGCTTGAAGAATAATAAAGCGAAATGCAATTTCTGTAAAAAAGAAATGTCCTATAAAGGTGGTGGAGATTCGTCATACTAAATTCAGGTCATACCATTATTCAGATGTGTTCCATCGTGTGAGGTTGTATTTTATCGTGCATCCACATTTTTCCTTTCAAAAGTTAGCTCATATATTTATTCTAAATATTTTGATAATAGAAATTAGTTGTTTCTTCAGTTTTGAATATGCCGAATAAGAGAAATTACTCCAAGAATGCAGAGCTCGTGAATCAGAACAAAATGATGATGGACAGTGTTTCTAAAATGGAAGATATACTCAAGAATGGTCTGTTGGAATTAAAGTCCCAACGGGTATTTCATTAGGTGTTTTGAATAAATTTGAACTGAACATGACTTCAATGATTACATCTTTGAAAAATGAAGTGAGTTCCATTCAGGAGAATGTTTCTAAAAATCAAAAGGCGATTGAGAATTTTAACAACGACAAACGGTCGAAAATGTTGGTCATCAATGGTATGTGTGAAACTGAGACGGAAGATCTTGTGGATGCTGTGACTAACATCATTTAAACCAAATTAAATATTTCCATCTCCAGGCGTGATATAGATTTCTGTGATCGCCTGGGCAAGAAACGAAATCAAGATAAGCTGTCAAGACCAGTCGCAGTTATGTTTATAAACAAATGGTTAAGAAACAAAGTTTATAATAAGAAGAAAGGGTTGAAAGGTTCGGGTATCGTACTAAATGAAATGTTGGATCCAAGTATGCGAGAACTTTATTCAACAGCAAGAACCACTGTTGGTTATAAAAATTGTTGGACATACCTGGACAAAATATATGCTATAATAAATGGTGAAAAGAAAACAATTTCTGCGGAAATTGACCTATTGAATTGATTTATTTTGAGCTTTTCAGGATGAATTTATGTATGTATATACATTATATTATCTTTTGTGGTGCACGATGGCTTACATAAATTAGTCACTCGAATTATTTTTGGCATTCGTGCCACTCAACAAATCCGAAAAGGTTTTTGTTGTAACTTCAGAAAACTATTCTTCTTTCTTGGTAGAATTATTTGTCTTTTTTCTTTTTAGCTATTTAATTCAATAGAATTAAATAGCTGTTTTCAATCTCAAATTTCTTTAAAATTGTATAGACCAAACTTGGCTTGCATTACTTGAACTCTTAGGTTGTTTCTGGCAATCGTATATATCGCTCTGATTCAGAAAATTTACTGTTGTTCTCTTAGTATTAGAGCTTGCTATTATTTTTTCTTTCGTGTGTATTTCATATCAGTTGTTCAAATCAGTTTTTTTTTGTTTTAAAGATTTGTATTCTATGGATATATATTAATAACGTAATATTGCTGATATGAATAAGAATTTCAAGATTGCGCATTTGAACGCCAGATCTTCAGTTTCCCACTTCAGTGGTATCAAATCATTGCTCGTGGCTTGATCGTAATACATCTGATAGTATTAACATAATGGGGTATAGATTTGACAGAGTGGATAGAGGTGGACAGTCGGGAGGTGGTGTTGGTATTTATATCAACAATAATGTGCAGTACATGGTCCTTTCGTCAACACACAACATTGAACAAGTTTAGGTGATGATAACGAATAAATCAGAAGTATTTGCAGTTGGAATTTGTTATAATCCATACGAAATGAACTACAGAACTTTTTTTGATAATTTTGAAATAACAATTTCTTCTATCATGTCAACTGTAGACTACGTGTTGTGCTTGGGTGATTTTAACGTAGATTTGTTGAAAATTTCTAGATATTCAGCAAGATACGTCAGCGATCTGTTCGATGGACTTGGATTATCACAATTAACTGACAGTCCTACAAGAATAGCCAGTACTACAGCGACTTTACTTGACCACATTGTAACCTCAGATAAAGAAGTAGTCATATCAACAAGTTTAAAGCATATACCTGAAGTGAGTGATCATGAAATGATTTAGCTGAACTGAGTCTTCCTTCCAATAGTTGCTTCACAAAATATTTTCTGTCGTGATTTCAAGTGTTTAGATAAGTCAATTCAAATCTGATCTGCAATCTATTCCGTGGAAGATAATAATATGATATGGATGATATTGACAGTGAAGTGGAGTATCTGACGACTAGTATATCAGCTTTGTTAGATATTCATGCGCCATATCGAAAGATCAGAGTAACTAAAAATATGCACCGTGGCTCACGAATGGCATCAAGCGATGATGAATGATAGAGATAAAGCTTTCCGGAAATTTAAAAGAGCTAAATGTCCTACTGACTATTAATTGTGATTATAAGCAATTACGGAATATGGTCAACGTCTCTGTAAGAAATGAAAAGAAAGCCTTTATAAGAAATAAAATTAAAAACCAATCTGTTAGAGAAATGTGGAAAATCTAAAAAAAACTAACCTACTTTGATCATGTCATCGATAACAATATTTGTAGTAGGTGGGATGTAAATGATATAAATGAGCATTTCATTCAATTCCTAAATTAACCCCAAATCCTATACGAAGGCTTACTACGACCGCAGCTCTAAAGAATCTGTTTGTTCATTCCTTGAATTGAAAGTGTTTCAGAAACTAATATAGGTATTCAATATCAAAATGATGAAGAGTAAAGCTACAGGAAATGATGGAATTACCTATTAACCTTAGAACTTTGTATCCTTTTTTTATTGCCTTTTGTCACTCATATCATAAATTTTTCATTCGTAAAGTCAGTTTTTCCTTCGAGCTGAAAAATTCTTATATCACCCTACACGAAGAGAAATAATGTTAAAAAATTAAAAGACCTTCGACCTATCAATATTTACCAACGCTGTCAAAATACCAGAAAAAGTTATTGAAAACCAGATTTAGAACATTTAAACCAAAATAACATCATTCCACAAACACAATCTGGCTTCAAACGTGGTCACAGTTGTCAGTCAGCACTGTTGAGTATTACTGACCATATTTTCAAAGCCCATGATGACAACAAGCTCTCCATATTATTTTGTTGGATTACTCGAAGGCGTTTGATACTGTCAACCATGATCTGTTGTTATCTATTTTGAATTACTCTGGCATTAGGGTTATGCTCTGATGCTTTTGAGGTCGTACCTTACAGGAAGATCACAGGCAGTGAGATTTGGAGTAGCATTTCTAAATTTTTGGATGTCGTTGCTGGAGTTTCGCAGGGATCAATACTTGGAGGGTTGCTATTGTAATGGACTCATAATCATAGTTATTGTTCAAACGAAAATATTGAAATTCCTTAAAGTGCAATCCCTTTTCACAGTACACATTATTCGAAATATGATAACCAATATTCCACCTAGTTTGTTAATAAATTAAGCCATTGTCTTCCGTGTATTCACATACTGATGATACAACAAATTGTCAATAAGTAGGTCGATAGCATAGGTGAATGATTTTACTTGTAGAACAAGGAATCGAGAAATAGACTTAGTACAAGTTACACTGCTTATTTTATTCTCCTGAGATGGTTCTCCATCTATGTCCAATAAGAGCAAATTAAGTTAGAGATACCAACAACACAGTTTATTACATGGCGATCCTGCCATTTCGAATCAAGTGAGATAAGAAGAAAAAATAAAAATCCAAAATGGGAAAATCCCAATCGAAGGAAGAAGTAATATAGCCCAAGCAGGCAACTCTGGAGGAGAAATCTACGAAGACAGGCAGCGGAAATTTGTCAATGGTGAAGTTTGCTCCATCATCGCAATAGTTCTTTCACTGGGTGTATTCATTTACCTGATGATTCAATGGTTAAAGAAACGCATTCAGAAGAAGATCAGGACAAAAATCAGACGCAGCCAGGAACTGATCTAACTAAATCAGGAAGAAAAGTGACACTGCTGGTGGGTAAAAAAAAAGTGCGTGAGTACAAAGTGTTATGTAAGCTTTATTTTAATTCTATTTAAATCTATTTATGTACTACATCCTGAACTCGTATTGTTAAGGTTCTTTAAATGAGCAAATTCGAAAGTCTTAAAATTTTATATGACGAATTTTTCAAATTTACCATATTAGAAAAGATAATAAAGATAGGAGAGAGGATTCTAGAATAACAGAGAGATATTTAGGTAGGTTAGAGGATTTAAATAAAACAAGATTTGAGGAAATTCGTAAAGAAGTCAATGAAAAATATCTAGAACCAAAGGATAAAGAAAAATTTCAGCGATTGATTGTTAGAATAGAACGACTTCAAACTGATATTTGTTATTTTAGAGAATAGGTTGAAATTGTCAAATTTGGCACATCATTCCAACAATTTAAGTCAAATTACATGTGTCGCAACACAAATATCAACAATGAGTGAGACTTTTGATTTAAAAACTGCAACTAGTTTAATTCCATGCATGGATGGTTCGGAAAATGGCACTCGCCGATTGATAGACGCAATTGAATTGTACGAATCTCTATTAAACGATGCAGGTAAGCAACTCCTCATAAGGTTTGTTTTAAAACTGAACTAACAGAAGCAGCCAAAATTCGATTGAATCCTGATTATCAGAGTGTTCAAGAACTTCTAAACGATATTTCTAAACATTTATTATCAAAAAAATCTGCATCAGCACTTTCTGCATCATTACACTCGGCAAGACAGAAACAAAAATCCATAAATGAATTCGGTCAAGAAATTGAAGAAATGATGTTGAATCTTACAATATCACAAGCTGACGGTGATAAAAATGCTCTGAATTGTCTTCCCCAAATTAATGAGAAATTAGCAATAACGGCTTTCGCAAACGGATTACGAGATCCGAATCTAAGAACCATTATTAAAGCACGTAACTATTCCTCGCTAAAAGATGCATTAGCGGAGCTAAAGACGAAGAGATTTATAATAGAGCCGGTACTGGTACTCTGAACAAATATTTCGATATTCAACTAGAAACAAACGCAGTACTAGAAACTTTCGTGGTTCAAGGCAATTCAATCGTGGAAATTATCCCCCTCGAGCAATTGATAATAATTCATCCAACAACAGAAACAACCCAACCAATTCTTATCACCAAACCTCTCGCGGTAGATTCAATAGGGTCGTGGTTCTAATAGAGGATCTAGATACTTCAAAATAATTATAATCAAAGGTCTTTTTCCTAGAAACCCAAGGATATTCAGAAACGCCGAACGCATCAACCGCAACCAAGAAAATACGATTTGTTTTTTCGTGAAAACAGACAAAATTAAAAAAAACATGTAACTATTTTGAGTATGAATGGTTTAAATTACGTATGTATGAGAAATGGGGCGAATGTTTTGAAATTCTTATTAGACACAGGTGCGACTGCTAGTGTGATTTTTGAATCAAGCTTGGATGGTAATTTCAGAGTAGATGGAAGAGAGAAAATTAAAGTACAGGGTGTCGCAGGATACGTATTTCCTTGGGTAACGTTGGTGTCAATCTTGAAATGAATGGTATCAAGCTTTCATGAATTTATCGTAATGAAGCATTTTATAGAAAATGTAGATGGAGTGTTGGGATCAGATTTTTTCACAAAATTTTCAGCTGCAATTGATTATGAAGATTTCAAAATGAGTTTAAATGTTCGCGGTGAAAGAATCTGTTTACAACTTGAATCAGATTATGATGTAACTACTACAATTCCAGCTAGATGTGAAATAGTAAAATATTTAAAATGCGATATTGCCGAAGATTGTGTTGTCATACCAGACCAAATCTGCGAAGGAGTTTTTGTAGCCGGTTGCATTAGCAAACCAGTAGAAAATTATATTCCAATCAGGTTTTTAAATACGAACGAAAAAGAAATAAAAATAAGAAATTTCAAGCCATACGTCGAACCTCTGAATTTTTATTCGATTTGTGAATTCGATGAAAAACATATGACAGTAGATCGTATCGAGGAATTACTATATTCAATAAATGTATCTTATCTGAATAAAGAAGAGAAAACATCAATTCATAAAATTTGTGCGAAATACGCAGATATATTTCACCTCAAAATGATAATCTGACGGTCACGAATGTTTGTAAACAAAGATTAAATTGCAGCCAGGTGCATCACCTGCCTACATTAAACCGTATCGATTACCGCACGCCCAGAAGACGGAAATAAATAAACAAATAGAAAAATTATTATCAGACAATATCATTGAACCGTCAAATTCGCAATGGTCAGCTCCATTACTAATTGTGCCAAGAAACTGGTCCTGACGGAAATAAAAAATGGAGAATTGTTATCGACTACCGACAATTGAATAAACGGATCGAAGATGATAAGTTCCCCTTGCCATGTATAAAAGAATTTTGGATTCACTATCAGAAGCAACTTATTTCACACATTTGGATCTGTACCAAGGCTATTATCAACTAGAATTAGATCATGCTTCTAGACCTTATACTTCTTTTACCTCGGATCGGGGTCAATTTCAGATGACCAGAGCACCGATGGGTCTAAAAACTAGCCCTAGTTCTTTTTCAAGAGCTATGACTATAGCCATGTCAGGACTTAATTATGATATCTGTTTCATTTACCTAGATGATTTGATAGTATTTGGCGATAGTTTGGAAGATCATAATCAAAATTTGATCAAAGTATTCCAAAGACTTCGAGAAGTAAACTTGAAATTAAATCCCATCAAATGTGAATTTTTGAAAAAAAAAATTTTATATTTAGGCCACGTTATTACTTCAAGAGGAATTTCTCCAGATCCTGAAAAAATACGAGCTATGCAAAATTTCCCCTCCCGAAAGATGGTAAGGAAGTTAAAAGATTTGTTGCATCTGCGAATTACTATCGGAAATTCATACCAAATTTTGCTACAATTGCTTCGCCATTAAATTTCTTAACGCGAAAAGGGGTTTTTTTCAATGGACAGCCGCATGTCGAAATTCATTCGAAACATTGAAACAATGCCTTACATCACCTCCAATTTTACAATTTCCAGATTTTTCAGAAAATAAACAATTCATTTTAAAATGTGATGCTTCAGGAGTGGCTTTGGGGGCAATTTTGTGTAATGACAATGACAGACCAGTTGCTTATGCAAGCAGATCATTAAATCCAGCTGAGAAAAATTATAGCACAATAGAAAAAGAGTTATTAGCTATTGTGTGGGCAGTCAAAAAATTTGGGCCTTACCTTTACGGCAGAAAATTTAAAATTTTCACAGATCACCGCCCCCTCATTTACTTATTTGGCATGAAAAACCCATCTAGTCGATTGACAAAATTCCGGTTAATATTAGAGGAATACGACTTTACGGTCGAATATATCAAAGGAAAAAAATAATATTTGGCAGATTCATTATCAAGAATAACATTAGACTCACAGAATTTAAAAGACAATGACAAAGTGCTCGTTATGACTAGAGCAAAATTAAAAGCTACTGACAGTTCAAAGAATAACGTTGAAGACAATTCTACTAATTCTAGTAAACTAGCACACGATTACAGGCCTGATCACCCGGATTCGTGGAATTATTGAAAAAACCACTAGAATCCCTAGAATTAATACCGATGGGAGATAAATCCTTCATCAATAGCTAAATAAAAGTCGCGACAATAATAAATATTTCAAACTAAATGACTTTGTATACGACATTGAAAAAAAAAATAATTCATGAAACAAGATTCTGGATCAACGCTGATTGCCTCAGGGTCTTCGTTGACAGACTTGAAATTCATTTTGAATAAATATGGAGTAGCAGAGATATTCATTACGAAAAACGAAGGTACCGAAAATTTAATAAAAGAGTTAGCTAACGCAAGGAAGGAAATTGAAGAGAACAATTTGAAAATTTGTAATATTGAGGACGTCCAGAAAATTGAAGATAATGACAGTAAACAATTAATACTAAATGACTTTCATATTCTCCCACTGGAGGACATGCTGGGATCAATAGAATGTTCAACAATATCAGACGATATTATTTTTGGCCAGGCATAAAAAAAGACATAATCAACTATGTCAAACGATGTCATTCTTGTCAAAAATATAAGCATTCATTTATAACGAAACAACCGCTTCAAATCACAACAACTGCAAGTTCAGCTTTTCAAAAGGTATTTCTAGATCTCGTGGGTCCACTTACAACCGATATATCTGAAAATAAGTATATTCTTACTACTCAGTGTGAATTAACAAAATTTGTAGGGTGTTATGCTTTACCAAGAAAGAAACTAAATGTGTTGCTAAGGCATTTGTTGAAAATTTTATACTACAGTATGGCATCCCAGAAGTCATTGCCACTGACCAGGGAACTGAGTTCATTTCCGGTATTTTCAAAAACATATGTGAACTACTCAAAGTCAAGCATATCAATTCGACTGCATATCATCATGAATCACTAGGCTCTATTGAAAATACTCATAAACACTTAGGTGCGTACTTGCGAATGCATTGTCAAAACCATCCAGATTCTTGGAGCTCTTGGATTCAATATGGTGTTTCGCTTATAATAATACTGTTCACACTCATACGAAATACACCCCTTTCGAACTAGTATTTGGAAAAAGTTGCAAACTACCCTCCAATCTTTTGAACAGAGTGGATCCAATATATACATTTGAAAATTACCCACTTGAATTGAAATATAGATTGCAAAGAGCATGGAATGATGCTTCAAATAATTTGTTAACCCCGAGAATTTCTAATTTACTTTTCAAACTTCCTAAATATTTAGTCTCTGTTTCAACATTATTATGCGGACAATTTAGAACTTTTTTATTCTTTTTACAATGACGATCATATGAATCAAGCAATAGCCATAAAACGACATTAAATTTTGAGTTAATTTATTCAATCTAGCTCAACTTCACAATGACGAGTATGATCAAGCAATAGCCGAATTATGATTATTCAATTTCAACTTCTCCCAGAATCATGCCTGAAGTTGAATAATTAGACTGATGCAATCGTTTTTGGAAGGATCAGGCTAAGAAGCTATTTGCAGAAAGGTATACCAATAATATACTGTAGGTGATCATGCTATTAATTTCAGTAGCAGGGTAAGAGCTTGGGTGTATGGATTGATGAAGAGTTAAGGTTCACATATCATGTAAGCTCTTGCCTACAGAAAGCATACAGTGCAATCAAACAATTGTATCAGAGTCGTAGTTTTTTAGACAGATCTAGTGAAAAAATTTATGTAATGCATTGGTACTATTAGAGCTTAATTATTGTGATGTACTTTATGATTCCTGCATCACAGTAGCAGACCAGAATCGTGTACAGAGATTACAGAACTCATGTGTTCGGTTTATATTCGGGGTACGGAAATATCAGAGTATTCGACATAACTTCAAAGCTCTCAAATGGCTGAACATGAAAAATCGTTGTAGACTGCATTCGTGTTGTTTTTACCACAATTTGATCAACGAAAAGACTCCACCATATTTATATAATAATATATCTTTCAGAACCGATGTTCAGTCTCTCAATCTCAGGCATCAAAATTGCCTCACCGTACCTGAACACTCTTCACAGTTGTTCAAGCGCTCATTTTCATACTGTGTAGCGAATACTGTCAACACTTTGCCTCACGCGGTTCGTACATTGTCAAAATTAACTTTCAAGAGGAAGGTTACTTTGTAATGGCTTTTGTTATTAGAAGGTTCAATAAAGACATTCATTTATTATCGACTTGAGCCTATTAGCATAGAAAGGTGTGATTTTTCACACCCCCCATCGATCGGCTATCACACTCCCTACTAAGGGAACATTCACTCATCCCGGATAGCAAGTATCAGGGGGATTGAGCTCTGAGGTCTTCGGTGTTTTCTTCTACTGGGCCCTGGGTGGTCGTCCTTCGTTGCTTGGTCCTGGATTTCTCGCATGATGTCCTGCTGGTCGGTTTTGCAATATTTCCCTCCATGGTTGTTCCTGGTGTCCATCGTGACCTACAAACTTCCTTACCGTTTCTAGCTGTGTACCGAGTAGTACTGCGTTTTGCATTATTTTGTAAAGGTTTTCATCCAAATCTAGCCCCTTTAGGTTGGACTTGAGGCTCTTAGGGATAATTGCTGTGGTAGATATGAGAATGGGAATGGTTCTGGTACTAGACATTCCCCACTGTCTTTTGATCTGAAGTTCTAGCTCTCGATATTCGATATTTTTCAGCGTATTTTCGACGTAGATTTCACGGGATAGCTACGTCTATAAGTATTGCTCTCTTCTCTTCTTTCTTCACTTAAATTAGTCTGGCCTGTTATTAGCACTGTTAAACTTGTAAGTACTGTGCGATCCCAATATAGCCTGTAATGGTGGTTCTCCAGTATTACTTCAGGCTGATACTTATAATATGGAGCTGTTTCAGACTGCAGAATCTTCAGTTGGATAGCGAGTTCCTGATGAAGTATTTTACAAACTGCATCATGTCGACTCTTATATTCATTTCCAGCAAAATTTGACAGCCTTCTGTAATATGTTGGATTGTTTCTGATGTTTGGCATCCGTAGCGGCATTTTTTATCGTCTGTGAGGCTTCTATCCTCCATTATATATTTCTGATAGTTTTTGGTTTGCACTACTTGGTCTTGAATGGCAAAGAGAAAAACTTCTGTTTCAGGAAACAATCTTCCAGAAGTCAGCCAGTAGTTCGACGCAGGAATGTCGACATGTTCCTGGGTTACCTCGTTCAGGTGTCTTTCATGTTGGGGCTTTTCTCTCCATCTTTGAATTTTATCACTATCCGTCTGTGTGGTGTTTTCATGCGGGTGCTCGCTCAGTAGTAGAGGTGTTGAACCAGCTGCTTCGATCAGTATCTTATGTAAGTCCGATGTGTTTGACTTGTCTACAAAGTAATTCTTAAGTTGCTTATTTGTTCAGCTGCCATTTTTTTATGTCCACGAAGCCTTGCCCGCTTTGAGTTCTTGGAATTGTTGTTCTTTCAACACAACATTTAGGATGATGTTTGTTGGCCTTCGTACACAGTGTTCTCATTTTCCGTTGGAGATGATCAAGATCTGTATTACTCCACTTTACGATTCCGAAAGAGTTGGTGAGAACAGAGCAAGCGTAGGTGTTAAGAGCTTTTGTGAGATTTCTGCTGTTCAGTTTCGTTTTCAGAACGCTACGCATTCTTCTGGTAAACTCCGCTGTTAGTTCGTCCTTTATCACTCGTTGAACTATCCTTTGACATTGTTTCATACCTAGGTATTTGTATAGATCACCTGCCATTATTGCTTTAATTCCTTCTCCGTTAGATAAGGTGAGAGGTGTCTGTTGGATTTTTTCTTCTGCTATCACACCCCCTAGCGATCGGCTATCACACTCCCTACTAAGGGGAACATACACTCATCCTGGATAGCAAGTATCAGGGGGATTGAGCTCTGAGGTCTTCGGTTTTTAATCTTCTCCGGGCCCTGGTTGGTCGTCCCTCGTTGCTTGGTCCTGGATTTCTCGCTTGATGTCCTGCTAGTCGGTCTTGCAATATTTCCCTCCATGGTTGTTCCTGGTGTCCATCGTGACCTACAAACTTCCTTACCGTTCTAGCAGTACCGAGTAGTACTGCTTTTTGCATTATTTTGTGAAGATTTTCATCCAAATCTAGCTCGTTGAGGTTGGACTTGAGGCTCCTAGGAATAATTCCTGTGGTTGATATGAGAATGGGAATGGTTCTGGTACTAGACATTCCCCACTGCCTTTTAATCTGAAGTTCAAGCTCTCGATATTTCGATATTTTTTCAGCATACTTTTGACGTAGATTGTTGTTGTTCGGGATGACTACTTCTATAAGTATTGCTCTCTTCTCTTTTTCTTCACTAGGATGTCTCTGTGTCTGTATATTATTATTATTATTATTATTAAAAGCAAACATCCGCATGTTTTCTTGCTATTAACAATTTTTTTACACAAACTTCATCATCTTCGATGGCTTCACATCTTCATTGCCTTCCACATCTTTCACCTTTGAAACTGTTGAATCACAGCTGTCAAACATAATAAAGATCTTTCACACAATCTTGTTTCGAAAGCAACTTATGTTTTGAGATCTATACATTCACATCCTTAAATAACACGATATTTCTGCAAACCATTATTTGCGAAGAAGAAAAATGAACAACTGAATGAAAGCTTAGTATCCTGAATTCAAAGATTTCACTCAACAATTGAATCCAGGCTACACATTGCCTACTCTTTCAAATGCTCTGTTGACCAACTCGTTCAGCAAACTAAGAGAAAAGGTTCAATTGGAAATGAAGAAGCCAGCTATGTCAGATCACTACAGATGGATGGACATTGAAGCCAAATGATAATTATTTGGCCGTTACTGTCCATTTTTTCGACAAAAACAGGCAGAAATCAAGTTTTATATGCTAGAATGCCTTCAGTATTCAGATCAGCATACTGCGGAAAATTTGGCACAGGAACTGAAAATGATTACTGAAAATTGGGTAATCAGAGATAAGACCGGAGCAGCTGAAAGTGACAATGCCAATAATAGTTATTAAAGCAGCTATCAGAATAAATAATTGGAAACAGATTTCTTGCTTCGCACATACGCTGAATGCAAGCAGCTCTTCGAGAAATGGGAGATACGACTGCAAGTTTGAAGCACATTGCAGAATTTTTTTGGGGAAGTCCACTGGCTGCAGAATGCTTTAAAAAATGGAACGAAAACTGGTAGAGGCTGAACTTAAAGTTAAGCAAGATGTTCCTACTAGATGCACCTCTACATTCGATATAAATAAAAATAGTGTTTTATCCACAATTGCTATCGATTATCCAGAAGTACAAACAATAAATAACGCAGATTTGGAGGTTGAAGAGTCATTGACATCCCTACTATTCGGTTTTAAAGAGGCCACTGAGGAGATGAGTTCCGAAAAGAACGTTAGGATTTCTGAGGTACTTACCTCCTTTCAAAAAGTAAATCATTTTATTGAATTATGTAATGAAATTTCAGGTAATACTTATAGCCAGTCTTCTGAAGGAGAAATGTGAAAATTTTTTCTCTGAAGAAAATCAACCAGATACGACGACGAAGAGAATGGTTGAAGTTTTTTTGAAGGAAATCACATTGCGTTTCTCTCATTTCATTCTCTTTAGGCACAGAGCACCTTATTGGAGGAATTGAAGGAATTGAAAATCCAGCTCAGTACCTATATTTCGTCTTCTTCCGTTCAAGACTAACAGGAACGAAGTATTTGGAAGAACTTCGACAAAAGAGTTGATGATCATTTGAAAAATATAGATCCCACAACCGATGCCAAAATAGAAGTGGAGAAATATTGAGAGGAGTTTTCCAGCCGAGGTCACAAGATACTGAAAAATGGTGGTATGCTGAAAGTGAAGCATATTCTAGATTGTATGAATTATTTAAAATAGATTATGCATGAAAACATCGAAATCGATATCTCCGATGTAAGGCTAGCTATTGGGAAATTAAAGAACAGAAAAGCGCTGGACAAGATGAAATTGCGAATGAGTGTTTGAAATATGGTGGAGAAAGCTTGCTTAAACAACTAACATTACTAATTCAGGAAATTCTAAACAACCACAGGATACCGGACGAATGGCGGACCAGCACCACAATTCTGATGTTCAAAAAAGGGGAGAAGAAACTCCCAGAAAATTATAGAGGAATAAATCTGTTGAGCACCACATTAAAACTAGTCACCAAAATTATAACCAACAAGATGAACAGCATAACACAACCTGATGGACGAACAACAAGGATTCAGGTCCGGAAGATCTTGTACGGATGCTGTGTTTTGTATTAAGGCAGGTAACAGAAAAATCGATAGAGTACAATAAACCAGCTTATATGTGCTTCATAGACTTGGAGAAGGCGTTCGATAGAGTACAACTGCGGGACGTTGTCCATCTTCTGTATAAAAGACAAATTCCATATAACCTAATTAAAACTATAGAGAACATATACACTGCCAACAAAATCCAAGCAAAAGTGGAGGGAGAGCTTACCGAACCTATACCAGTGGGTAGCGGAATTCGACAGGGAGATTCCTTGAGCCCTCTCCTATTCAACATAATCATGGATGAGATCATACGGAAGATCCGTGGAATGCGGGGTTATAGAATGGGACAACAAGAAATAAGCATTCTATGTTATGCAGATGACGCAGTGTTGATTGCCGAGAGCGAAGACGACCTGCAGAGAATCCTACATCAATTACTAGAATAGCAGCAACATTCAACATGAAAATATCTGTAGCTAAAACTAAGTGTATGACGACATCAAAAATACCCATCAGATGCAAACTCGAAATCGAAGGCCAAATAATCCAGCAGGAAATGAGATTTAGATACCTCGGCATAGAACTTTCGGGATACGGTGATGTAGAAGAAGAGGTGAGACAGCAAACAACTAAGGCAGCAAGGTAGCAGGATGTTTAAACGACACATATGGCGAAAACAAGCACATGAGAACCGATACAAAGACCAGAATTTACAAAACCACGATCAGACCCATTATGACGTACTGTGCTGAAACACGAGCCGATACTGCAAAGACGAAACGTCTATGGAGACAACAGAAATGAAGGTGCTCAGAAGGATTGCTGGAAAAAAACACTCCTGGACAGAGAAACAAGCGCAAGCATACGGAAGACCTGTAAAACGGAAGATATCAACGAAGGGCACTAGAGAGAAAAAAAAGAATGGAACTCACATATAGAGAGAATGAGCAATACAAGGATTGTCAGAATAGCACGCGACAAATCCCCACTGGGCCACAGAGATCCGGGTCGGCCTAGAAAAAGATGGAGTGACAACCTAACGGCTCACTAGGCAAGGGGACGAAGAATGAACAGGCGATTTCGCCTAATATGGAGAAGAGAAGAAGAAGAAGAAGAAGATTATGCATGTTACCCACATCTGTACCTTCGGAAAGAGTATTTTCAAAAGCAGCTCAAGTAATTGTTGAACGGAGTAACCTAGCAATTCCCAACCTTTCAATATTCGCGGCCTAATTTCAATCTCAAATTTCATCGCGGCCATCTTTAGTTAGTTAAGTTATGTTCAAATTCGAGCCATGCCAGAACCTTTTGGGGCAGGGACGAGTTGTCACCCCCCCCCCTTGAATTCATTCGCGCTCCCCAAGTGTAACGGGCCCCACAGGTTGGGCAACGCTGGAGTAACCGATTGCGCGGCAACAGTCGAAAATTATATTTTTAAATTCGAATTTAAAATGTAATCAATTCCACAAATTGTTTTTTGTATGCAGTGAATTTTTATCAGAAATGAAAAACCACCTTTTTGCTCAGCCGCATCATTCAAAATTTCCAACAATCAAATTTCTTGTTGGAGGCTTGTCTCTTGCGTAACTTAATCCTCCAGAATCCAAACGCTTGGTCTCATTATTCATTGGAAGTAAGCGGGAATAGACAAAGCGCACCCACTCGCGAGTCAAACCTCGCCACCTACTCGCGCCAAGACTCATCCTTGCGGCCAGTGTTTACACGACGCGCCAAATTCGCCTGAAAAGGTGAGCCAGGATAAGAATGCGATGTAGTAATCAGCCTCGTATAGAGTCCGAGACTCGACTAGCTCAAGAAGCTCACTAAGCTTGTTCAAACGATACAGCGAGGTTTCTTTGATTCGCGACTGAAAACCGACCGGCTTATTAGTAAGTTATGCACATACTCGCCCCTCCTGTCTCGCGTCTTACGAAACCAGTGACAGTATTAAGGTGCTGTTCCATTGCGCGAAATTCACTCGCGAGTCGCTGTTTCGGCCTGATACGTTTACACGACGCGAAACTTTCGCGAAACCGGGTGAGATATTTACTACTATGTCATTCGAAACAAAAAATTCTATCTAGTTTTTATTTCTTTCAAACAAAATGCACAAAAGTAGAGTAGTGAATACATTGATAATATTCATTTATTTATTTAAACCAGTAAATTACATCATTATTATTGACAAATGAAAAAAAATTAAAGGCTAAGGAGAAAGACGTTTCATCACTAGGTAGTTCGGTTTGTCTTCTTAATATGTCTTCGTCGCACTTCTGGGGAGAGGATAGAGTAAGATACGTGAATAAAAGATGGGAAATTGAGTGATCTTGAGATGTTCGAGGTAACGCATGCGGGGAGGACTCTGTAATGGGCTTGCGATGATAGAAGGGAAAGCATAGCCACGAGAATTACTTGCCGTTTCAGTGGAGGCCACGGGAGTTGCATTTGCCTCACACTGGTGTTGTTGTGACATACTAGTAGATGATGAAGATCGGAAATAGTCCCAAATCCGCGTCGAATAGAATGTTCGAAAAGGCTCGTTTTACATATGCTAGGGTGCGCTGGTCATACTTTTTTAATTCATTTGCAATATATAGGCCATATGTATAATAGGGATCGTTCACAGTTGCTACCGATGTCTTCAACAATTCAGGGCTTCGCCCATAACATTCGATTCTGATTCTGGCGCCTTGCGTTTGGTGCCAGTTTTTTGCTAATACGTTGAAGGGGTGGTGGACACTTGTGACCCAGCAGCAACAGTAGGTGCAGTGAATGTGTCGGTACGTGTGAAGAAGTAGCAGGCTGCGTTGGACTTGTGATAACTACTCCACGTAGTTCTTCTTGTTCTCCCGGTCTTTCCTAAAATGGAATAAAACAGCAGCTCAAATTTATCAGTTGTTCGTACGGTCGTAACATCATTTTCATTTATTTATTCGAG